>JAVDBV010083385.1:0-15449 GCA_032619315.1 Piper longum | reverse complement strand
GTAGATCAACTACCCGGTGGTTTATTATAACCTTTAGAAATACCTACCTAAAAATGGGAGTGTGTCACTTGTGATTTTATTACTAAACTCCCAAGGACTCTGAAAAGGCATGACTTAATATGGTTGGTTGTGGACCGTCTGACTAAGGCAGCTCATTTCATCCCCACAAAATCAATAAGGACGGTAGAATACCTCGCAGAATTGTATGTCAATAACATTGTCAAGATGCATGGGATTCCGAAGGAGATAGTCTCTGACAGAGATCCCCTATTCCCTTCACATTTCTGTGAAGCTTTCCAAAAAACTATGGGGACCTAAATCAAGCTAAGTACAACATATCATCCACAAACTGATGGTCAGAGTGAGAGAACCATTCAAACTTTGGAGGATTTCTTAAGAGCTTGCATCCTTGATTGGGAGAAATACTTAGCCTTTGCTGAATTAGCCTTATAAGGTAGGCCTTGTAGATCTCCATCATGCTGGTTGGGGTCTACTAAGGCGATAATAGTCGGGCCAGAGATGGTGAGAGAAGCAACTGAAAAAGTGCAACTCATTGAGTAAAGGCTTAAGGCAGCTCATGATCGACAAAAAAGTTATGCTGATACTCGAAGGAGGGACCTAGAGTTCCAAGTTGGCGAGTTTGTGTACCTAAAGACATCTCCTAGGAAGGGAGTGATCAGATTTAGAGCATCAGGGAAGTTGAAGCCAAGAAATTAATAATAAATATTCGACATTGTAGGATCGGATGTTGGAAATTTATATTTTTATTTAAATTATTTACCCGCTACCCAGTTAAGTGAACCATACTATTTACCCGTTTACCCGACTAAATGCAATACAGGGAAAGTGTGTTTTCACATACCCTAACTGTCATTTAATTATATAAGGAGAAAGACAGGGGGGGCATCATTCACAAGACACCGGCTTCCTCATTGCTCGGGTAATTTCTCTTATTTTCTTCTTCGTGATTTTCATGCATTGCATATATTGAATTGATAATAAGTTGATTAACATGAGATTAAAGTCTTAAATCAATAAGAAACAACTAAATCTAAACTAGAAACCGGAATTTCACCATAACCGACGAGTGCAAAAATTGGCAAGGATGGACGACAGTAACATAGCTTGCAAGGCATCCCCTCACACCCCGACGGTCCTTCTAGCTGCTGGGTTGAAGGGGGGACTTTGTCGTGCCTCTTGTTTCCGGTGGGTGGCGAAATTTCAGCAGTTATTGAGCGGAATTGAAAGGGTGGCAAAAATAGAACAAAACAGAGGACGACGGTGGGTGAGGAAATCCGGCCGTCTAGGGCAACAATTAGGTTGCAATCTGGTCCGGAATCGTTTTTGGAGGGTCGACGGTGCTGAGGTGATCACCCAATCAGGCCAGTGACGCGCACCAGTGGCAAAATCGGAGTCGCGAGCCCGTCGCTAGGTGGGGTAATCCGTCGTCGTCACGACTGGAAGGTGGCCAGAGGTGGTTGGGGGGACACTATGACGGCATGGCGGCACTGGTCGGCGTCAGTCAACGACGATTGATGGCAACCGGAGGCAAACGGAGCTCAGTCGACGAACGTGAACGCAATGATGACTTCGGGCTACGATTGTGGGTAAAACATGATAGCAGCAGCTAAAGGTCCTAGTCTCAAGGTCAGCGTTGGTACAGAGGTGAGTTAACTGATGGGGGTGGCTTTGCCACCGGCAGCATGCTGTTGACGGACAGTCCGTCAGAAAATACCCCAATTCACAGCTCAATTTTAGAGAAGAAGATAGTTGGGGAAGAAGATGTAACGACCCGCCATTTATAACACAATGTTGTGGGCTTAGATGGCCAGGTGTTACTTAGTTAACAATCACATTGCTAAAGTTGAAATTACTAAACAGCAATATAATTTCGTTTTCCCCACAGTCTAGGACCGTTTCCCAGTAGCCACACTTATTTCTCAACATAAAATAAAGGAGTCTTCATATTTATCTTGCTCCATGCTCTCATTGTCAATAGCCTCTCCACCTAATTTCTTATCTGCACACCTGTAGAGGCAATTCTGCATTACTCATAAAAACACTAAGTCGTATAATAAATTAAACAAATTGAGCACATTCCACTAGTTCCTTATGTTCATTTTAATATGCGGTGGAGCGATACCGCTATACTCCAAAACAATGCGGAGGAGGCATCCGCTGTGATCCGCACACCCTGACCGTAGCCTTTTTGTGGGGAGACTATCAACTACACTCCAGTAGCAGTGCCTCGCATACCCCAGCCGGAGCCTTTTTGTGGGGTGGCTATCACTAGGTGATTGCTATGCCAGTTTGTGGGGGAGCTCTCACTATCAGTTCTAGTGTAAGCACCTTACACACCCCGGACGTAGCCTTTTTATTAGGGTGGCTATCACTAGACCCAGCTGATTAGTACGCCCCATTTGGGGGGAAGCTCTCACTATCAATTTCTACGGTAAATGCCTTACACACCCCAGCCGCAGCCTTTTTATTAGGGTGGCTATCACTAGACCCTGGTGATGACTACACCCTGTTTGTGGGGAAGATCTCACTATCAATTTCTATGGTAAGTTCCTTACACACCCCGGTCGTAGCCTTTTTATGGGGAGGCTATCACTAGACCCGGTGCGAGTGCCTCACACACCCCAGCCGTAGCCTTTTTATCGGGAGGCTTATCACTGCACTTCAGTGCGATGGAGGAATCGCTTTGTCTCACTCAACCAGGCCGTAGCCTTTTTATGGGGCAGTTATCACTACTCTAAAACAATATCGATGCATTACACGGTTTACATACATAATAAAGCCCCGTATCGGACTGAGTCAATTCCTTGACCCGAGTTGCACTCGGTGCATGGTGGTCGAATCTAGGCTCATGCCGACCTAGGTTGCCAAAAAGGAAAGTATGATGATCTTCCCATTATACGTACCTGACTTCTGTTTTGTCTGCCTGTGACCTGCTAACCCTAATATGAATGAGGGCATAAAATTATACATTAGTATAATTTTATTTTCATGAACCTACATGCAACTACATGACTAATATACTATCAATTTTTTTTTAGTGATGTAACTAGTTCATGTTAGTCGTCATTTAATTTTCAGCAATTCTAATGATAATTAATTGTTAATTATCACCATCCAAATCCTCATTTTCTACCTTGCCAACTTGTTATTAAAATAATCATTTTGATTATTATGGTAAAGGTGAAGTCTTTATTTTATTTATTCTTCATAACCCTTCAATTTAAGTTAAACGCTTTTAATTAGCCGATTAATTAATTATCGTTTATCCTGATGATTTTAAAATGAGTTGGTATTATTATTATGATTTTTAACTCAATCCGTATCGAATCAAGCAAAAATTACAAAATTGCCATCTTCTTCTTCTTCTTCTTCTTCTTCATCTTCTTTCCCGTCAGCCCTTCTTTTCTTCACCCAAAACAAGTCCAACCTCTTTTCCTTCAATTCAAACTCAAATCACATTCTTAATTATTTGTTTCCCTTCCCTAACAATCCAATTAGCAGCAACTATCAAGAGCGACCTTGTCCTACACCACCAAGGCGACTGGCCAGCAGCCCTGGCGATCCCGACCTGCTGCTATGGCAGCTCCGCCCTGCTGCTACAGTTACTCCTACGTGACCAGCAGCACCACCGAAGGCGACTCCTTCCTCCTGCACTACAACACAATGCCCAGAAGAAGAGAAACACCACCCTACTGCATGTTATATGCCACTGTTTGTGACACAAACGCCATGGTGCAGCTGCTGCAATTCAGCAGGACGTGCTACCATCCTCGGCCACACAATTCAATGGAAAGCTAATCTTTTAATCACTACAACATGCATAAGGACATTGATGATGCAACTGATAAGCAAAAGGAGATGACTTGCTGCTGTAATCGATCACAATCAACCAAGAATTTTCCTGGGTGGATTTCTTGTTCTATCTCAGTTTAATTCTCTTCCTCTTTATTCATTTCAGATTAGTTTCAGTTTATTATCACGTTTATTATAATTCTCTTCACCTATGTATGCATGCAAACTATGAAGAAGGGAAAAAGAAATTTACCAGAACAACGGGAAACCGGCGTCTGTCCAAGGAGACTTATGTGAATGACGTCCCCCTCCTTCTCCTTATATAACGACATAAGGCCTACAGTGTTATGCGAAAACACACCTCGCAGCCGGGTAAATGGGTTAGTGACACGGTTCACTTTACTGGCTTAAACGGTTAGATGGTATTGTTCATTTAACCGGTTAAACGGTTAAATAAAAGGGTTCGCTTAACCGGGTAATTAATAATTTACCGGGTAGCGGGTAAATAATTTAAATGACTTTATTATTTTTTCCAACATTCGTTCCCACCGCGTCGAACGTATTTATTTTAATTATTCTTATTATTATTATTAAATTTTTTTTGGGGTCTTTACAGAAGAAGCTGGCAGTTTCACAAATACGTGTTAACTTTACACGGTTCGAGTTAAAAAAATAATATCAACTCATAATAAATCTTTAAAAATAATTAATTTAATGAGGTATTAGTTAAGTGGTTAAAATAATAAAATATTATACGAAATTATCATAAATAATAAAATACGGCCATGATAAACAGTGAAGAATTAATCGGCTTATTACAAGTGATTAAATTAAATTATAGAGTTATAAATGATAATAAAAAAAAGAGTCACCATTAAAATATTAAATTAATATTTGGTAATTAAAACAATTATGTTAATGACAAATTAGTAAGGTAGAAAGTCAGGTTAATAAAATATGACCGTTTAGAAATCGCGAAATAACATAATTGAATAAGGAAGGGTTGAACCTTATTGTAAAACCCTATTTTCGGGTTAGGGTTTTACCCGATTTGAATTTTGCCCTATTTGGGTAAATATCGAGTTGGTACGAGTGAGATCGAGCCAAACTAGTTTCAAATTATAAGTATGGGCCCAGATGGCCGTATGAACATGTTATATTGGGTGATTATGCCAAATGTGCAGATAATAAGATTACGAGTTATCAGTGTACACTGAGGTATACAAATTTTTTTTATATGTTAGACAGGATTTTAGGCTTAAATTTAGGTCGTAGTAGTGTTTAGTATTCGCTTGGGATTTTATGGGTACATTATTTACATGCAGTCTAGGAATTTCAGATCACTCGATTGTGCCCCTGTGAGCCCATCTTGATTGAGTTTAGAGTTTCGAGGCCCATTTATCCTTATTTCCTTAATTCCCGCCTATAGAGTCAATTTCAGGACTCGAGTCAGTTTCGACTTCGGACGGTCTCGATACGAACTTTCCATCCATATCTATAGTGCATATACCCATAGGTGGGGTCCCACTAGGTAACGAGTTGTCGGATGACCAGATCATGCCATGTGGCAAGATCTGAGCCGTCCACTCATCTTTATCCTCACCCATTGATTTCCAAAGTTTCATGATTTTGAAATTTTCCACCTTTACGCCGCCACCAATTCTACTCGCCGCCAGTGAGCTTCCGCCTGGCATCTAGCCACTAGATTGGTACGACCAGGACCACCTCACAGCCGGCTACCCGTTCGTACCCACGATTGCACTCGGTGCCACCGTCATCACAATCGGCAACGTCGTTTTCTCAGACAATTTTTCGCCTCTGTCGTCACCGTTTCTTGTTGTTTTCTGGCGCCGGCGACCCACCACCGGCCGATCCGACCACCCACGCAACTTCCCCTCACCTAGATCTACATTTTGAGACAACCCATAATGACCACCACTGCCGCGATCGCCGCTGGCAATGTCGCCGCACTCGGCGGCAACACTATTCTATTTGTGGCCGTTTTCTGGCCAGCCAGTGGCCAGACTCGACCAACCACCACCACCAACATGCTCCTCGTCCCGCGGGCTGTCGATCCTGACAGGCAGCCACACCAGCAGCGCCACCGTTGACATTTTCCGACAACGGCACCGCCGCCGCTATTCGGCCAGTTTACCCGGTTCGCGGACCGCTTGCCCATGACCACGTCCGCCAGCCTGTGACCGCTCCCGCCTGATCATGCCCGAGTCCGCCAGGCCGTATCCATGTCCGAGTTCGTCTATCCTGCCATGTCCACCCATCAAACCCAACCCATTTTCCAGCCGGGGTTGGTTCAGGCCATTCCAGCTTGATTCAGTGTGGTTCAGCTTGGTTCGGTCCGGTTCAGCTAATTTTTGGACCGTTTTTGTCCGTTCTTCCACCGTTTTCGGTAATTCGAGAACTTATATACTAGTTTAGATGCATATTTACATTGTTTAACATGATTGAATGTTATGATGAATTTTTTAATTAATATTTTAATTATTATTATTATTATTTATTTATTTTAATTGATATGTTTCTCATATAAGATGAATGTTCACGTGATTATTTGTTATTATTAAGATTACATTTAATTATGAATATCAGTCTGATTATGGTCACTAAAATTTGTTTATTTATTTATTTATTAACTTATTTATTTATTTATTAGTTATGTGCATATTATCTAATTATCTGTGAATAAATTTTTATTTATTTATTTATTTATTATTTATATTATGTCTCAATTTGCGGGCCACATATTTAGGTGGGAGAAGCCATTGACAGGCAGAGCATGGAGTAAGATAAATTTGAGGACTCCCTTTTAATTTTTATTGAGAAATATGCGTGGCTACTGGGAAACGGTCCTAGATAGTGGGAACAAATGTTATACATTGATGTTAAATTTCTATAATTCAGCAACTTATTAGTTTGTTTAAGTAACACCTGGCCATCTAGGCCCAATTAAATAATTAAAAAATGGCGGGTCATTACAGGATCTCTCGTGGAAAATTGGTCACACTATTCTAGGACTCTAAATGTGAGGTATCTCATCCTCACATAGTTTGCCATCATGTCTC
Organism: Piper longum; assembly: GCA_032619315.1. Lineage (NCBI taxonomy): Eukaryota > Viridiplantae > Streptophyta > Magnoliopsida > Piperales > Piperaceae > Piper > Piper longum. The sequence goes on along the minus strand of JAVDBV010083385.1, from coordinate 8,556 downwards.
TATTTGTAGTGATGTAAGTATGTATGTCTGAGTCACGGTAGGTAATAAAATTCTATATAAGTTATCGGGTGTCTCACAAATATGGGTAGGTCCATGGACATGCCTCCAAGATCATCATGATTGGACTCTGCCATAGGTGGCCAATCTATGGAACAGCTAATCATTGACGAGTCTAAGAGACGGCTCCTAAGTGGATGTAGTTCAATCAACTAATAATAGGCATGTGCTTCTTGATATCGTACTTGTCACGCACTTCTAAATGGATGGGGTTCAAATGACCCGAAGAACAACTATCTCCCCTCGAGTTTATGGGAACTCATAGTGAGGTTTGACACATGTCTCATCCGCTCTTCAGTGGTGTGTGACCTGCTGTCCCGTACGGATTTGTAGCACTAATCTTGACTCACATAACTACTACTATTGTAGTAGACTCTCAAGGAAAGCCATAAGCCAAGATGAGCATACACCGACGTCCCTCTGTCTGGTCAACATGATCCGATCCGACTAAAGTCCTTTGTCTGCATCGCTTCCAAGCTTGGGTGAAGTTGTCTCCTCCAGACGGGTCTATCATCGGCTACCTGCACTATAAGTCCTAAATTGTACCATGAAAGTACCTCCTATACTCAATCTTATGCCTTAAGGTAAGAACCTAATTGTTGTGGCGAAGGAAAACATTGTCTCCCTAATGGACGCTAACTCACTAAACCCATCATCTATGCCTGAATTCTAATACGAGTCAAACATCTATCTAGCTAGGCCAAACTCTAAATAAGTTAAACTGTGTATTAGATCATTTTCTAACCATATGATCTAGGCAACCTTGGTTGTGGGTCAAACGTATGTTGTCACACTAACTGAGCAACCTGACCACTATGGTTATCCCATCTAGATATCATACTATCAAATTCTCTAACTCTGTCCATGCATATCCAGTTGAGGACTTCCACTCACATTGTCTAACGATACCTATAAGACTGTCACTAACACAATCTTACAATACACATCTAACCCAATAATGTTAGGTGAAGGTGATAGTATGCAAGATGGCTGGTGAAGTCAATCATGTACCATCACATCCAAATAATTCTAGTGCGCATAACCTTCCTCTGCCCAGGTGATGTTAACGTAGCTATATATTGTCAATCTCTGATCCAACTTTGCTCCGAAATTATGCTATGTGGTCTCAATGTAATGTTAGGAACATCCTTATGTAGTCCTTCTATAGGGTGAGGTAACTACTTGGCCCTTACATATACAATAACTGCTCCACTAGGTCAATAGTAGTGTAAGATACGAACGGTTGTTGTGCATCATGGACGGCAGTAGTGTGCACTAAATCGGTGGTAGTGCATCAGAGATGACGGTTGTGCTACTCGGATGGTGGTTGTGCAACTCGGACGGTGATTTTGTTACTCAGTTGGTGGTTGTGTAACTCGAACGGTGGTTGTACTACTCGAACGGTGGTTGTGCTATCCAGGTACTGAAGTCAGATCTTGATCATGTATCTCATGAACCTATTAATGTCTCTGGTATGTTCATCTCTATGTGTCTGTCTGATCAGAAGTAGTTCTTATCAACTCGGCTTAGCCTATCCAACCATGTATATGTGATCCGAAGGGGTCTAGATCATAGCAGTGACACGTATAATAGTGATCCAATGCTGAGTCTATACAATCTCCTTCAATCTGGGGCGACTGCTTCTATGAACACTAGCTGGTTCTCAATAGAAATAACAAATTTGGCCTTGGTAGATCAAGTAAAATTCGGCCAACCATCTAAATCCATGGTCAAATATAATTTTTCTCATTCTCAATGTGTTCATGCCTCCATCTATTGAAGAATGACCCACAATACTGTTTGGATTGACATACACTAGCAGAAGAGGGGGAGGCGACAAAAGTATTCACGGGATTATAGATCCATCTCGTAACTCATCCTCATCCATTGCTATCTCCTTGAAGTGGTCCATCTCAAGTCGTCTGTCCAAACTCTCATCTGTGTTCCAAGTACCTTAATGGCTCCATTGTCATAAACACATCCTTCATCCACAAAGATCTGTCAGTCTATGTTCCCTACTGTAGACGACAGACTTTAGACCTCAAACGATGCCTAATGGATCAGTTTAAAGCACTCGATGGTCCGTGTTTGTGTGTCACATAGCTATGTAAATATCTTCATACTCTAAGCTCCCTACTTGTGTTATCTATTATAACTCAGTCTCACAATATACACTATGCTCATAATTACATAAATACATTAATAATCCAAGCTCCCCACTGGTGTCATCTCTTATGACTCTATCTCATAATGTGCACTATATCTGAAGGAAAGACTGATATCGTGACATGCAAAAGATGGGTAAGTGCTCCAATGTTGTCACCGAAATTCTAGGTACTCCTGGTTGCCATCCAACTCAACTATAGTTAACATTTGGGCACTACTAGTCGCCCAAATCTCTAGCACATAAATGACAAGACATGTCTCAAAGCTTATCATGACATCCTGTGAGATCCATGCTGGCATCTACTAAAATCATAATCTTATATCCATCTCATAGCTCCTCTATTAACAATGAAACATGCATTGCTTAAGTTTGAGAGAGCAAAAATCTGAAATACATAGAAAATATAAAAGAAATACCTGTCAGCTTGGCTAAGGACTGCTTCACTCACTTGCCTCAAAAGAAAATGTTTTCCATCTCAATAGGCCAAGACATGGCTCTGATACTAATTTGTAACACCCCGATTTTGGTTCACTTAAGAACCGAACCAGAAATGTTATGATCAAATCAAGTCATGTTTAAAGCTGTTGACTGGTACGACTCGATTGATTAAATAGATTGAAATAACCCTCTTGGTGTCATGAGAATGGAAGAGATTGTCAAATAAACATCAAAATACATCAAATATAAATAAATATAAGAAAGTAAATATTAGGTTCTCAAGTGTGTATAGCGTTTATCTGTCCTTCCGCAAAAGTCGACTCAGGATTGGCATGACCTACATATATTATATGAAAACCGTCAGTAACAAATGATACTGCTCTGAAAAATAACTAATAGAAACTGGCAAATGGGTATTCCATTACCCTGAAAAACTTACGAAACTTCAAGAATTGCCTCACACCGAGCAATAAGCAAACATACATAATCAATGCCGGCTCACATGCACGGCTCATAGTCATAATCATACATACATACAACGCTTACGCCCTCACACCTTCCATATCACCCGCCACTGTACTCGAGTGGTAAAAGGAACAGTTAAGTTAGTGCCACATATTCTGGAAATGCGCTACATTATGCAGTACCATCATACACCCGCACTACCTCATGGTTTGAAGGAGTACTAGCAAGGTCCATACATATCTCCATACCACTCATTCTCTTATTCGTGAAATTTATAAAACTGCACGTACTTATATAATAGGCTTGGGATGAGGCTTGTATAATAACTTTCTGGAGCTAAAGTTCGAAAACCAACAAGGGATCTCATCGTCGCCCAACACTGCCCGACCGCTGATCGACGCTGCTCCGCCCCGGCGTAGTGTCACCGTGCCGACCCGACCAGCCCTGGCCACGGTCCGGCCGTGTTGGGTAGGGCCGCCAATCCCGGCGCCGGCGACCGTCGCCACCAAGATCAGGTGGTCACCTTGGCGTCACCGATCAATGTCTTTTAGTTCAATTTGAGATTATGGGCTGTCAAGTCCATTCTAATATGTTCGTTACTGGCTGTTCATTCTAAAATGTTCATTACTAGCTATCAGGTCCATTCTAACATGTCCATTTTTACCTGTTAGGTTCATTCTTAGATGTCCATTAGTGACTATCAGGTCCATTCTAACATGTCCATTATGAACTATCAGGTTCATTCTGACATGTCCGTTACTGGCTGTCAGGTTCATTCTTACATGTTTGTTATTGGCTATCAAGTCCATTCTGACATGTCCATTATTATCTGTCAGGTCCATTCTGACATATCTATTATTAGCTATCAGGTCCATTCTTACATATCCATTATTGGCTGTCAGGTCCATTCTGATATTATTGGGCGGTCAGGTCCATTCTGACATTATTGGGCTGTCAGTTCTATTCTGACATTATTGGGCTATTAGGTCAAGTCTAACTATGCAGATTAGCTTGACTGTCTACAGGTGCCTGCCATCAGAAATATCAAAAAAATTTCCGTTATGTCTCATTCACACGTGCATTAATAATATTCAACAATGAGAAAACATAATTACTATACTTTTCAACAAGGTACTTGAGTCATAAGATGTGAGATTGTGGGAAACTGTACTTTGATGCCACCTGTAACGACCAAGCCAAAAATGCAATATCGTGGGCCTAGCCGGTTTGGGTGTTACTCAAAAATTTAACTGACCAGCCCTGTAACGACCCGCCCTAACTAGACCGGGTGTTACTTTAAATGGAGAATGAACAAGTAAGTCTAAAATTTATAGCTATCCAAAATAACTCAGGTTTCATACGATAATATATAAAATAATCATCGCACAGTCACAGACCAATTCCCATAACCACATTTATAACATAAGAGAATAAAAAAGAAGTCGACTTATTATCCGTTCGCTAGACGTGAGTCGGTGAAATAACTGCTCAATAGTCTTTTATTATGGGCTATCAGGTCCAATGCTGCTAACCTGCAGTGGCAATTCAGCGTTAGTGTAATGACTTGCCATTTTTCACAATAGTGTGGGCCTAGCTGGCCGGGTGTTACTTAAAAATCAAATGAAAAGCATGACTCATTCAAAGTAACTATGTTTTAAATAAGACATAATAATAATTGTCCCACAATCTTAGACCGTTTCCCATAGCCACATTTATAACTTAAATAGATAAAAATGAAGTCCAATGCATTATCATATTCTCCAAAACTTGGTTGGTAAACGATCCACCAACCCCGCTTTCAATCTATGCCAGTACCTGCACACCTGCGAAGGCAATTCCGCATTAGTGATAAAACCAGTAAGCCATATAATTAAGGAAACAAGTCAAATATACTCCCTATTCCAAAGTCTTTTTATTATGAGGGGAGGCAGTCCGCTACACTCCTATTATTATTATTATGCGGGGAGGCATTCTGCTACACTCCATTTATTATTATGCGGGGAGGCACTCCGCTACACTCCATTCATTATCATGTGGGGAGGCATTCCGCTATACTCCATTTATTATTATGCGGGGAGGCACTCCGCTACACTCCATTTATTATTATATGGGGAGGCATGCCGCTACCCTCCATTTATTATTATGTGGGGAGGCACTCCGCTACACTCCATTTATTATTATGCGGGGAGGCACTCCACTGTACTCTATTAATTATTATGATTAAAATTTTTGTCCCGTGTTGGAATGAGTCAATTCCATGACCCCGGTTGCACACAATGCATGGTGGTCGAATCCGGGCTCAGGCCAATAAGGGCTGATAAAAAGGAATATACAATATTTCGATAATTATATAAACCTGGTTTGTAGATAATCTCGCACTTCGACCACGATCCTAATTTGAATGAAAATATAAAATTATATATAAGTATAATTTTATTTGATTAGAAAATGCATGCACTACATGACTAATATAACTATTAAATTTCGTCAATATATAATATGCCACATTAAATATATAATTGTCAACAATTCTAGTGATTTAATTCCTTTTTAGCATTTTAAATTAATTATCCCCATTACAATTCTCACTTGAAAATTAATAAAATAATTATTAATTTATAACCAATAATTAATTACTATTATTGGTATATTCCATAAATGATTTGTATTATCATAATTTAAGGATATTACTAATATAATTATTTGTAGCTTATTTAATTTAATAAAGGTTCGATTTTTATACGATTATAATTTATTAATCCCTCGATTTAATTTAACTGTTTGTAACAAACCGAATTATTAACCATTTATCATTACCGTAATTTTATTTATTATCGTAATTTCATGTAATAATTCATTAATTTATTATTTTAGCCACCTAACTCGTATCTCATTAAATTAATTATTTTTAAAGATTTATTTTGAGTTAATATTATTTTTTTAACTCCAATTGGTGTCGAGTCAACCGATATTTACGAAACTATCATCTTCATCTTCCCCAACTTTCTCCAAAACAGACCTGTAATCGGGTGTTTTCCGACACACTGTTTGTTGCCGTCCAGCCACCACCAGTGAAGACACCACCGTGAATCGATGTACTTCCGCACTATCTTTGATCCCGACCAAGACTTTTGCATACTGCTTTCGTGATCTGCCCACAATCATCTCCCGAAGTCGTCATTTCATTCATGGTCGTTGACTGCACTTCGTTCGCCTCCGGCCGCCGTCAACCGTCATCGACCGCTGTCTACCGCCACTGACCAGCTTTGTCATGCTTCCATGGTTCATCCCCGTCCACCTCCGGCCACCTTCTAGCCACGGCGATGCCGGAATCGGTTGATTACAGCAGTTTCGTCCAGTTCCACCGTCCGCCATTGCGTCGTCGATTGCAACCCAATCAGATGTTCATACGAGAACCCTCGACCCTTGAGGGACTTTTCCTGACCAGGTTGCAACCTAATCGCTGGCTCGGCCGGCTGGATTTGTTAACCCATCGTCGTCACCACTGTTCATGTCGCCAACTTTGTCTCAAACTTCCGGCTTGTCGGCCATGAACGACTTAATGTTTGTATTTTTAGTTTACTTCTTTTCTTTCTCATCGATTTGAGATTTAGTTGTTTCTTATTGATTTAAGATTTTAGATCTCATTTTTTTTATCAATTTTTATTGTCAATTTATCATATGACATGCATGGAAATTAAGAAGAATAAGGGAAGAAAAATTACCCAAACAAGGAGGAAGACGGTGCCAATCTGAAAAGAAAAAGTGAGGATGGCGTCCCTCCCTTTTGCCTCCTTTTTATAATGATATCTAATGATGGCTAGGGTGCGTGGAAGCACCCTTTCACCGTAATACTTTTAACCGGGTAATTAGGTAATTGACATGATTCACTTAACTATTTAAACGGTTACACGATATGGTTTACTTAACCGGTTAAATGGTACATAGTATGGTCCACTTATCTTGTTAAACGGGTAGATCATGCTTAACCAGTAACGATAATTATTTTTAAAAAATAAATTTTCCCACGTTCGATCCCACCAGGTCGAACGTTATTATTATTTTATTTATTTTATTTTTTTATTTTTTTATTTTTTTTTCCGGGTCTTTGGAGTTAGTGATTAAAACACTTAGCTGTATAATTAAATAAACCAAGTCAATAAAAACCCCATCATTATCTTTCAGTTTAGTCTAAGATTATGGGCTGTCAGGTCCATTATGACATATCCATTATTGGATGTTAGGTTTATTCTGACATATCCGTTAATGGCTATCAGGTCCATTCTAAAATGTCTGATATTTGCTGTCAAGTCAATTGTAACATGTCCGTTATTCGCTGCCACGTTCATTTTGACGTGTCTGTTACAAGCTGTCAGGTTCATTCTGACATGTCTGTTACTATCTGTCAGGTTCATTCTTACATGTCCATTTATAGATTATGGGCTGTTAGGTCCATTCTGAGATTATGAAGGGTGCGGCCTCGTGTCGGACTGAGTAAATTCGTCGACCCCGATTGCACTCAGTGCATGGTGGTCGAATTTGTGCTTAGGCCGACTAGACTACCCACATGGGAAAATAAAACATTTTAAATTATTATACGACTTGGTTAGCTTGTACCTAAACCCACAACTACGACCAACAATCCTAATATGAACGAGAAATAAAATTATACATAAATATAATTTTATTCGAGTAGAAGTGCATATAACTACATGATTAATTATATCTATCATTATCAAGATTTCGACTATACGAAATATGCCACATTCAGAAATATTAAATTTTTAAACAAATCTAGTGAGTAATTCATTATTCATGTGACTTAATCATTTAATTTCTACTTAACATTTACATTAATTATCTGAATCATAATTCTCACTCGACAATTAATAAAATATTTATCAATTTATAAACAAATATTTAATTACTATTATTGGTACATTTTTTTACTGATTTGTATTATCCTAAGTTAAGGATATTACTATTACATTGATTATTTAATTTAATAAAAGTTTGAACTTTCTTTGTTTCATTATGCTCTTTAGTTATCGTTACACAATTAAAATTTATTAACCGATTAGCATAATTATTTTTAAAGATTTATCCTGAGGCTGTATTATTCTTAATTCGAACCGTATCAAGTGAAGCATAAATTCTGGATCTGCCATCTTATTCTTCCCCAACGTCTATTCTCTTCTCCACCTTCATCTTCACACCGAAACCAGCATCGTCGTCTATTCCTTCAACCCAAAACCAGACCACGTCCTTCCCCTAATTGTTTCCCCTCCCTACAATCCAATTGGCTACAACTATCTAGGGCGACCTTGTCCTGCACCACCAAGGCGACCCTGATATGCTCCCATGGCGACCCCACCCTGTTCTATGGCTACCCCGACCTGCTCCCATAGTGACCCTGTGTCTGGCCAGCA
>JAVDBV010083363.1:0-23797 GCA_032619315.1 Piper longum | reverse complement strand
GTGGTGGCTCGCCGTCGCCGGAAAACGGCTCGAACGGGTGGCGGCGGTGGCGAAAACCGACTCCAAAATCGTTGTCACCGGCGACGACTGCGGCGGCTCCAGTGCTATGGTGGGTACGAACTGATAGCCGGCGGCGAGGTGGTCACCGTCGTACCGAGGGTGTGGCCGGAGGCAGGCTGGGGTGTTGCCGGCGGCGAGTCGAAGAGGCGGCGGCGTAACAGTGAAAATTTCAAAATCATGGAAACCCTGGAAATCAATGGGTGAAGATAAGGGTGAGTGGACGACAACTCATGGCCTAGTGGAGCCCACCTCTGGGTACACGCACTATAGATATGGTGCAAGTTCGGATCGAGACCGTCCGAACTCGAAACTGACTCGGGTTCTGAAATTGACTCTATAGGAGGGTATCGAGGTAAGAAGGCTAAATGGGCCTCAAACACTGAACTCAATCAAACTGGGCCCACAAGGGCATAAATCGAGTGATCTAAAATTCCTATGATGCATGCAAATGATGTACCAAAAAAAATTCCAAACGGATACTAAACATCGTAACGGCCTAAATCTAGGCCTAAAATCCTGTCTAATACATAAAAACAAATCAGTATACCTCAGTATACACTAATAACTCATGATCTTATAATTTGCATGTCGGGCATACTCAGCCTCCATAACATGTTCATGCGGCCATTTAGGCTCATACTCATAATCTGAAACTAGTTTGGCTCGATCTCGCTCGAACCAACTCGATACTAACCCGAATAGGGCAAAACTCATATCGGGTAAAACCCTAACCCAAAAATGGGGTTTTACACTTCTATCGTACAAATTTTTTTGAAGCGGATCTCAATCCTTGTGAAAGCGAAAGATGGTAAGAGTAAAGGGCATATACACAATACATGTTGATCATACTATCATATAAGGGTTCTTATTTACAAGCTCCTAATATGAGTTTTCCAAGCTACTGGAGAGGCCACATCTTTCTTGTAACTATAATGTAGATGATTACTTTGAACTAGAGAAGAGGCTCACTCAATTGAAAAGTTGAGTTTTTTGGAATGCATGATCCGATTCTTAAACTTAATTTTAATGATTATGTAGCAGCCCACCTTAGCCGGTCGGGGTTACCAAAATATACGAATGATGCAAAAATAAAAATGCATGCACATAGATCATAACATGGCAAACAATTATACTTGAGGTATAATATAACGAAAATATTTAAACATGAGAATCAAACCTACTTAAGAAATTATTAACCATAAAATTAAATCATGTTATATTAGATGTAAGATGCAAACAATGACATAAAGTAGACTAAATGCGAAAGCAAAGTCCCACAGCCTCCACACTGTTTTTAACAGTTACAATTATAACTTAAATAATATAAATTAGAAGTCTATTCTTATTATCAATTTTTTCAATTTGAGTTGGTACGGGAACTATCAACCACAACCTCAACCGTCAGTCTGAAGCTACTTACCTACGGTCATAAAACTATGTTTGTGATGAAACCACTAAGTCGTATAATTACAAGAAATAAATCAGTATATTTCATATCATTATTTATCTAGTCTTTTAGTGATTATGAGTCTATGCCGAACTCCAATTATGTCGGGAGGGGTGGCCGCCCCATATAGTTGCAAACCTATGTATGTGCGCATACACTATGTGGCCTATTGCCTGTAGTTATTGATTTGCCATTAACTTACCCTCTTGATATAACATCTGTATAATGAGTTATCTTACATCATTGTGCCATGTCACCCCTGCCATTAATTCACCCTTTTGGTATTACATCTCCATAATGAGTTGCCTTACGTCATTGCGCCTTGTCACCCCTTCAGCATGGGGGTAAGTATTTCATCTTTCAAAAAATTTTAAGGGTATGGCCCCGTGTCAGACTAAGTCAATTCCTTGACCCCGATTATGTTCTGCACATAATGGTCGAATTTAGGCTCAGGTTGACCAAAGATATTAAAAAATAATATACAACATATCAAGTAGTTATATGGACCAGGAAGTGTGATGAGGCACCCGCAAGTACAACACACGATCCCAATATGAACGAGACAAATTATACATAAGTATAATTTTATACGAGGAATAATTTGTTCTATAAAATGGCTTAATTATATCATGATTTTATTTCATGACTTAACAAATACAGCATGCAACAAGCAACCATAAAATAAAAAAAATCTTTAAATTTACACAATTATTACATGTGTGATGAGATAATTAATTATTTATGTGACAAACTTAATTAAGTCATACCATACCTTTTAAATTAATTACTCAGATCGCAATTTATCCTTAGCCAACAATAAAATAATTATTTACTTACTAGCATGTATTTAATTACTAATAGTGTTATTGTCCTAGGGATTAAAGTTACCATTTAAAATTTTAATTAATATTACTTATTAACATCGAATTAGCAAGTAAGAGTTACCTCTTTAGTTAGGAAAAGCTTAGGTACATATTTAATAATTTATTAACCTATTTACTAATTTGGAATATTTATCCACCAATTAATTAAGTCATTCTATTAAATTATTTTACATAATTTTTATTATTATAATTCAAGGATAGTACTAATGAAATTATTTTAAATTACTCATTTGACAAATGTTCGAACTTTAATTATTTCACCACATGCTACTAAGATCTAACTCTTGACGCTTATTATATTATTATATTTTAATAACTTAGTTTTCTACCATAATCGACTAATTGTCAACATGAACAACTATGTTAAATTTGTGCTTAAAATTAAACTTGAATTTTTTTTTTAATAATAGCTCTATCATGAATGACCTTTTATCAAAACTATTACAAAAATTTATTTTAGACATGACAAAATATACATACTTTATCTTATCAACCAATTTTAATTTTATTTAAACTATATTACAAACCTTAATTAACCAATTATTTAAATAATCAACTTTATATATTTCATGCTTAATTTTTAAGTCTTGAATATAGTTTAATAATAATTACATTATAACTGACATGTTATTATCTAATATTACATTAATGGTAAAGGTTAAAACTTTACTTCATTAATCACTTATAACTATCCATATTTACTTATAAACTTATAATACATGAATCAATTATAAATAATTAATCCCTATAGTAATATCAAACTACTGATGGATTAATATGGTTTGTTTAACCTAACTATGATTATTTATAGGCATAAATTAGTTACTAATTTAATCACCATGGCCACAAAGTGTAAGGAGCACCAATCACACAACCCATATAACATTAAGAATTTGGAAACATGTATAATAAAAAGCTTTTAAAGAATAAAGGATCAAACATACAACCCATGGAAAATAGTAACTATACTTCTATGCGAGTAGGATTAGTGAAAAATGAGTTCATCATGGCTGAGTAAAGAAGAACGAAAACAGGAATAGCATGGTGTGAACAACCAAAACGAGGACTCCCACATAATCGACAATAATCCTATGTAACAAATGAATGAATGCATACCACAAATAAAAAGAAAAACAATAGATGTGTGCATGACAAAAAGAAAGAGAAGGGGAAAGATAGGTACCAACACATGAAAAATAAAATGGAAGAGGATGTCATCCTAGAGGGAAAGGAGAAGAGAAGAAAGAATAGTGATAGTGTCTTTTTTTATAATATAAAGGAACTACCTGTGGATGTTTTCCACCAAAATCTTAACTCACTCTCGATCCTTAGACAACTGCTAGAATCAAAATAGGTCACGACTCTTCTAGCCACATAAGCCTAGCCATTATGGTTCATACAACCATGATGGCTAGCTTGCCTGACTCAAATATAAATAAATAAATAAAACCTATTAAAATATTTGGATTTTACAGATTATGTTAGATAACTTATTCTTATGATGATGGTGAACTTAACACGCGTAGATGTAAAAGCCGTGGTTACCTGTTCCACAAACTCATAACAAAAATTAAAATGCATATCATCAAGGACCAAGGCATAATGCCCTAACACTTAGTCTTCACGTGGCATGAACCGTAAGATATTCTGACCCACGTTACTCTAACTTGCACACAGCTATAACCAAATGAGTCTAGCATACCGATATGCTCCTCGCTATGTTCTGGGATTTTAGGCATACACACATTGCAAACGATTATTAGAGTGCCCCAAAGTTCACGCCATATACCACAATAATAATAATAAAGTAATAACGGTAAAGCACACAACACACAATAATATGTCTTCCGTTTAAGATTGACACTGACCTCCACCATCGTTGCGATCACCGTCGATGACTCGTACTTGCCAAGCAGCGTTTTCTATCGTTTCCAGCATTATTTTGGCTAGCCACTGGCAAGACACCATTGACTGTCAGCCCAAATAGTTTCCTCACTCGATAGCCGATCTTTTAAGACCATCCATGACCATCGCCGTGGCCGTGATCGCTGCCAATGACATCGCTGCAATCATGGCAATTCCACCCTCTTTTTGGCTATTTTTCAGCCAACTAAAGGCCGGACTCTGCCAATTGCCACCACTATCATGATCCCTATCGCCATTGCTGTCGATTCCGACTGGCGGCAAACCTAACCGCACTACCGTTGGCATTTTTTAGGGATGGTTACCGGCCACCCCGTTTGGCCCCAAATCTATCTATCCATGTAGCATGGTCAAATCTAGTCAAAGGCAGTCCTTGGCCAAACTACCATACCAATATCAAGCTCGGGGCACACTTATGTTGGTGCCCCTCTATTTGCCAATGGGGGAGCCCTCAGAATTCCCAATCTATTTAAGTTCAATTATTTTAACGATTGAAATAATTTTTTAATTTATTTTAGAAAAATCTTTTATAATATTTTCATCAATAGTCTTCACTCACGTCTTTGTATAATTTTCAAATAAAATTTTTTTTATCATAATTACCACCTCGGTGAAACAGGTGGGTAGAAAACGTGCTTATGTAGCATGATTCTTTTTTTAAGTCAACACAACTTTGAACCAAAAACTTTTCTCAAGCAGCCAACCTTTGCTTTGTCGCCGTTGCCGAACGGAGCTTCACATCTTTAACCAAGTCGGAGGCTGCGAAGTGATTCCGGTTATACGATTATAGAGTGAATCAACTCATCTAAGTTTTATCTTCACAAAAAGTCACTACATAAAGCAAGCACACACAGCCTATCGTCCACTTCCACACCTTTCCCTCTGACTACACCCAGCACCCTCCCCACCTCATCAATCTTCTTATCCCTACCGAAGCACTGAATTAAACAAGTAACAGCCGTCAGTCATCACATTCAACTCCATCCCACTTTCTCGCATCTCCTACAAAAAATTACAGCCTTCTCCACTTTTACCCCAACCACAACGACTTCATGGCAACCCAGGTTCTTGTCTTACTCCCGTCCAAGAAAAACTTCGATTGTTGCTATGATTTGGGCGAATTGAGTATGAATAGAGCGTTTTCTCTGGCTGGCGACGGGTCGGGCTCATGGAGAGCGGCGAGGAAGGCCGGAGTTGCCTTGAGAAGTTCTGGTTTGGACGGAGAAAAAATTAGTTGAGCCCGTCAGATGTTTGACCAAGTCTCTTTGGCACGTAGGAGAGCACCAAATTTTCATTCACTTACTGCCCTTCATCCGTGCTCGCAAGCACCCCCCATCCCATGGCAACATTTAAAAAAAGAAAAATAAAAAAGAAAAAGGAGATTGGTTTAGTTTTTTTTTTTTAACAAAACCCGCCCAAAACCCAACATGAAATACATGAAATTAAAAAATTATTAATTGTGAAAATTTAGATATCTGGACATGAATTACTTGTATTACATGTAAATTTTAATTTTATAAATAAATTCTATTTAAATAATAAGATAAATTAGAATAATTTAATATTTTATATATAAATTTCGATTAATATATTATCAGAAAGAAAAAAGGAAGATAAATTATAATAATTTATTTTGTTATTTTTAATTTTGTTATATTTTAATAGATTAAAACTCTACCTTTAATCATGATCTATATTAAAAAAAATTTTATTAATAAGAATAGAAATAGATTAGCATCGTCTCAAAAAAAAGGGGGGGTTTTACTAAACTGTAAATGCATGCTTTTTACGTCGAAAGACAAAGTTGCTGGGTTCGAGCGAATCACGCACGCAAGCTAGGAAAACACCACAATTGCCAAGCCAAGACAACATAGAACTCTGCGTTCCATCTTTCTGCCCTGCCCTTCAAATGTGGGGTTATTGTACATTTTGGGTTCTTGTATTTTTCTCTGTTTCGAGAACTTTTTTGCTTCACTTTTGCCTAGATTTTGTGAATGCGTTGATTGGTTTGTTCACCATTTCGTTTTGATTGTTTGAACTTTGTGTTGATGTTATTGTTGTTGGGTTTTTTTAAAAAAAAAAATTATTATGATGTGCATTGTTGTTGAAATATGGGTCTCTTGGTATTGGAATTTTGATCCTTTTCTTGGTTTCCTGTCTTTAGGTGATGTCCATTTCCATTTTATTTTTGTGTAAAAGATTTTGTTTTTCTTGTATGTTACAGTTTTTACATAAGGATTTTACCATGCAAAGCATGATGTCAAATCTTGGTTAATCTCTTTTTGGCTAGGATTTGTACTTTTTAAAGCAATTTTCCATCTTATAAATTTGAACGGATACAACCATAGCTGCAGTTTAACCTAATGTCTTATTTGGGATGATGCGATTATTGCAAATCATTTTCATGAGTTCAAATGTATCATGGAAACCATTAGAAGCATGTTTTTAGATAACCTTTTCGTAGGGTGTTGTATTTATGGCTAAGATGTGTTCTTAGATGTCAAATACTGTATTCTGTTGGGTTTATCTCACATCGGTTGTAGATGTTGGTGACTTGTATATAGGCTAATTGGAAAGCCTTATTCTTTGAGTTGTTTTTGGATTAAGAGAGGCTCGTGACACCTATTACAAGTTTCATTTGATTGTTTAAAGTCCTTTTTAGGGGTCCAAAGGCCCAATAGTAGTGTTAGAGCTTGGGTGGGGGCCGAAATGACCCAACAGTGGTATCAGAGCCAAGTTCAAATTGGGTTTTCCTACGTCGATTATGGATGTCTCATTTATGGGTTCCACCAGATGATTTAAGGGGAATTTTCCATATGATGAAAAGTGGGTGTCATGCGATGAAAAGTATGAGATTGCCAGACAATGATTGTTTTGGGCCACGCCCGGTGTGTGAAGGGGAGTTGTTGGGTTTATCCCACATCGGTCATAGATATTGTTGGTGACTTGTATATAGGCTAATGGGAAAGTTTTATTCTTTGAGCTAGTTTTTGGATCAAGAGAGGCACGTGACACCTGTAGCGAGTTTCTTTTAATTGTTTAAAGTCCCTTTTGGGGGCCCAAAGGACCCAACAGTAGTGTTTGATCTTGGGTGGGGTCCGAAAGGGCCCAACATATTCTTGAATGCATTTGGTTGGGCGTGTACTATTTAATTACTAGTCAGTGAAGTCATATTCTTTGTCCAAGGCTTTACATGTGCAACAAGAACATGTACCAAGGCATGTTTCTCATGTTAAAGCAGTCCAACTTTTTCCATCTGACCATAAGTTCTTGCTAGTGTTTTCTTTGAATTCATATATATGGTTGCTCTTGAATATATTGCCATAGCAAGATCTTGAGTGCTTTTTTTGTGATTTTGTTATACTTTTGTGCTTCTAAATTGTCCTCCATGTCATCTCCAGGTCTCCCAAGATGAAGTCAAATCTCGCACTGTAAGGGGAAGGTTATGTGTAGTGACAATGCAAGAACGGGAAGCTGTAATGTCAAGATATATGGAGCTGCTGATGCTTCCGGTAAAATCCCAGATTCATCCACAACTTCTACGCATAGAACAGAAGAATGCCTGATTTTACCATGACTGATGATCGTAATCAATGAGTGCCTTATTGTAAAACCCATAATTTGAGTCACGGTTTTATAGTCGTTAGCCGATCGATTAAGCCGTCGGTTCGAGTTGAGTATATTTAAGAACACGTGTACTAAGCCAACGCCGGTCGCGTGTATGAGCCATGAGGGTCATGTGTACACGATATTTGATGATAACATCACGAATGAGCAGAGAATGAGTTATCAGAATATATGAGAGTATACAATTGATGATTTTAAATTTCTTCATTTTGTGACCGTAGAAATAGTTTTAGGCCGTTTACCTCATTAGGATGCGTTACAAGCAGTTTGGGTGGGTTGATAGTCATAGTTCATATCATTATGATGTTTTGGTATTTGTTTGATTTTATGCAATTTTTTCCGATTTTTTTTAGAATTTATGGCGACCAAATTATTATTCTTGACTCAAGCCGGACACGAGTCAAGTAATATCTACGAGTTTGCCACCCAACTTATTTTTTTATCCCAACACATCTTCCTCTCCCAAAGCCTATTCCCACTGCCCTTTGAGTGGCTGCCGCCGTCGTTGCCGGCGCCGCTCGGCCGCCAACTGACGCTGCTCGGCCCCGACGCAGCGTCGCCATGCCGCCCTGACCGGCCCAGCCACCGTCCAGCCGCCACGACGCTAGATTTCAGCGGCTAGTGCGGAGGTCGCGTCATGGTCGCATCGCCGATCACACCACCAGTGGCCGCCTTGGCATCACCGACCACCCAACGACCTTCCCCGACTGAAATCAGAGCCGCTCGTCGCCCTGGCTGGCTGGATCAAGCCACCCACCACCGGCGGCCCTGTTTTGCCATTTTTTGGCGAGCCGCCTCCTACATCGGCCACGACGACCCCACAGATGCGTCGGGCTCACTGAGCTGGTTCCAATGGTACCCAATACCACCACTTTTCAGCTAGTAGATGCCACCGGCGATTGTCGCCGGAAAACCACTGGAGAGCTGCCGGAAAACCTTGGAAACCCGCTGGAAAACCGTCGTAACCCTCCGGAAAACCGTAATTATTGGAATTTGTTGGAATTCGCCAGATCTTCCGCGGAGCTCATCCAATCGAACCCGATCGAGCTTCGAATGCAGTTGAGCACCGAATTTGAGGTTCGAGACGCACACACGACGAAATCTTAGCCGTCGCCGATTGTTGACGACGCGATGTATAATTACCTCCAAGTTTATTATTTATAATTGATGATTGTTAGACAACATGCTAGGGTTGAGTTATTGATATCATAAATGCCTAAATGTGAATGAAACGATGGGTTAGATGATGTGATTAAGAATGATGAGGATTAAGTGATTAATGAGGTAGACTGAGCATGATAGTTGATTATGATGTAACCTAGAAAAGCACGATAAAATTGATATGAATAAGATGACTTAGAATTAATTACATTAATGATTATTGAGTTGTTGATTGATTCTGATTGTATTGTGACTGTGATAACTAGGACTAGTTTGATGCATCATTCATTTAGTGGGTGTTAGCTTTTAGATTTGATGTGTAGGTACGGAGTAGGAGTTTGTCGCCTAGGCGTGATGACACGCTTGGAGCTTCTACCAGGTCCGTTAGGACTCATTTCTGTTTTACACCCTTTCTATTGTATATTTGATTTTGACTTGCAGGACGGGTGGTGTTTTATCGGATCCTACTTAACTTAGGCCATTTAAGCTAACTGTTTTTCGGAATAATAACCCTCGAGGATGAGATCCCTCGAGAATGATTACGAAAACAAGATCCACAGCAAGTTGCCTTTGGGCCTATTTTGTAAATCCTTTCCTAGGCCTATACATTTTTTTATCGAGTTTTTAGTGAGACGAGAGATGGAGAAATCGACTGCACGTACCATGCAGAGAATGCCGTGACAGTCAAAGCAGGCTCTGGATTAGTGCCAGCGGACAGTTCCATTCCTGAAGGATCCTAACAACTCTGCGTTTGAGTTCCTCACACCAGGAGAATGGGGAGGTTTACGTACAGGGCATGTCATGACTTGTGGTTTAAAGGGTACTGAAGGCGACTACCTGAGAATGCTCGGTCTTCGTGCTCAAGGCCATGAGAAATATGGAGGTAAGGAGAGGGATTAGGATTTGAGACCAGAAAATGAAGTAAGAAAATGTCGAGAGATGCAACAGTAGCAGTAATTCAGTCACTTCGGGACGCTACCGGGTCTGCAGCCCAGTGGCTCCTTAGTAGATACCCTTCAGAGAGTTCACGAGGAGTATATGACGTTTTCTTTCATATGAGAGTTTGCTTTCATAGCCAGTTTGTTATTAGTTATTTTCTGGGCCGGTAACACTCGTTACTGACGAGCATGAGATGGATGTGCCAGCCTGGACGGAGGAGCAATGAGGTCTTCTACACACACACACACATATGTTTGGTGAACGATTGTTTAATATTTTGTTTATGATTTTATTGTATTAGCATTAATATGAGGAGATGAAAAGTTTGATGATCTGATGAAGTGTTGAGACATGACATGAAATATTAATAGATGACATAGGTGGGCTGAGACCCAAGTTTCAGAGTGAACTAAGTAGTTTAGACTGTGTGAATGTAGTTTTTGACATGTGTTCATATGCCTGTACGTATATTATGTTGACAGGGTAGCCCCCAATTACATTTTTAGGGGAGGCTCTGTCCGTTTTAATTTGGAATTTTTATTCAATTTATTAAAATTGTTGCTTTCATGTGAATTGATTGCTAAGTAATCCATGTAGTATCCTGCTAGGGTATTATGCATTCATGCATGTATGACAAGTCGTATCTTCATCTTAAAACGTTGAGATTGGATCCGTACAAGTTATCTTTCGGGTTAGCCGACCTAACTGGGGCTCATAACATGCCGGTTCTGTTAGCCACTCTTGGTCGATTAAGATGCAAGATACTGTTTTAGGTGATGTGTGCGCAAAGACTTCTCCGAGTAAAGCTGGCAGATATGTTTCTATCCTTTTTCTTTACATGCAGATTTTATCATATGCTAGATGCATAACCATGTGTTTAGGATGGATCAGAAATAAGTGGAACCAGCCTTTGATGAGCTGACAGATTATCTTCATGGATTTCCATTAGGTTTTTAGATTTTTGCTCAAGTTAGATGTGAGTACGACATCTATTACTAGCAGAGGTAGAATGAGTATAAGATCCTATCTTATACTAGATCCGGATGTCGGTAGATATCAGCAGGAATCTGACAGGAATGTCGTGATGGGCTTAGAGACCCACCAATTTTGCCCATCGCATGAGAGATTTGGATTAGTCGTGACATCTATATATTCAGTCAACTGAGACTGAATTGGATGTTGATCAGGTGTCTGCCTTTTACATGTCACCACATTAGTCCTACTTCCATGGGACGTGGCATACATTGTGGGAAGGAGTTTGAAGTATAGAACTTGAGGGAAGAGTGTAACCATAAAGTGCCAGAAATACGGAGATACGGGCTAGTTAGTTGGGACATGATATGAACCACCGACTATCTTGGACAAATACTTATGGATTTATGCCAACGGAGTCATTAAAGTACATGGGGTAGAGATAAGGCACCAGAGTAGGGATTGTTGTTGAGGACCAGTTAGCATTGCGAGGAGCAGCCATTCCTAATTTCAAGAGACTAGTGTGGATCCAGCATAGGTCATTATAATACGTGTTAGCATCATGAACCAAATCCTCCGGATCAGACACGCATGGTTGGAGAACACGAGCATGGTAGTTAGCAGCCACCTCTAGGAAGATAGACATATGGGAGATGACATGGAAGATGATATGTCAGAGACAGTAGTAGATTACGATGTACATGATTAGGATTAGATTCTTCGCATTTAGATACCTATGTTTTCGATAGAGTGTACCACCACCGACCGAGTGCACAACCGCTGACCGAGTGCACAACCACCGACCGAGTTGCACATCCACCGATAGAGTTGCACAATAGCCGACCAGGTTGCACAACCGCCAATCGAGTGCACAACCACCGACCGAGTTGCACGACTGCCGACCGAGATGCACTACCATCAACCGAGTGTGCACTACCAGCGTCTGTGAATTGCTCATCTGCCGATCGAGTAGATTAATTAGAGCTTAGTAGGGTCAAGTGGAGGAATGAGGCATAGTTACAGTGGCATCAGTATAACAGAGGAGAGTTCAGAAAGTTGAGGTTATTTTGAGGATATGACGTAGTGTTTGACTTCTCGGTTCTCTTTCAATTATTGTCTTGACCCGCACCATTGGGCCAAATGGATATTGCAAGATAAGCCAATCAGACATAATTAGTGACAGTTTTATAGGGATGCATGTGGACAGAGTCAGAACATGACAGTATAACCCCCAAATAGGATAGTCATAATGATCAGATTGTTCAGACAACACAATAGTGCATTCATGGACCCACAACTAGCATATACATATCAGATGATTAGTAGGTGGGCATACACACAGTTTAGCCCATTCAGCTAGTAGCCAGCCAACGTGATGAGTTAGAATCGTATTAGATTATGGGGCATAGATAGAGGTTTCAGTGAGGGAGTGTCCTCTAGGGAAATAATGATTCCCTTATGCTTTGCCAGCATGATTAAGTCTGTACTTTGAGACATAGGATTGAACCTTGCCCTAGGTGTGGAAGTACCTTCATGGTATTGATTAGGGTTTACAGTGTAGGTTGATATTGGCGGATCAATGCCACGTTGAAAAATCTCACCCCAGCTTGAGAACGATGTAGATAGGGATTTCAGAGAGAATAGACCATGCTGATCAAATGGAGCGATACTAATGTATGATCATCTTGATTGATAGCTTTGTTTGAGAGTCTACCACAGCAGTAGTATGTGAGTCAAGATTAGTACTACAAATCGGTATGGGACGGCAAGTCACACACCACCAAAGAGCGGACGAGACACGTGTTGAACCTCACTATGAGTCCCCGTAGACTTGAGGGGAGACAGTGGTTCTTCGGGTTGTTTGAACCCCGCCCGTTTAGAAGTGTGTGACTAGTACTGTATCGAGAAACACGTGTCTACTGTTAGCTGATTGAACTAGAGCTACTTAGGAGCCGTTTCTGAGATACGTCATTGATTGACTATTCCACAGACTGATCACCTGTGGCATAGTAAATCATGATGAACTTAAAGACAAGTCCATAGACCTAACGACATTTTAGCCACCCAGTACGCTACATAGGGATTTCAACTCCCCTACCATTTACATGATACATTAACCTTACCACAAATGATAGTGGAACACCTATGTAGTAGGTTTTTCATAACCTAGTGGATTCCTCCATATATCTGATGTCAGATTCCACTTATGAGGATGAGATACCACCTAATGAGAATTGTTGAGTAGGTGACCAGATTTCCATGAGATTCAGTTCCCTTTTCCTATAACTCAGAGATATGAGACATGGTAGAGAGTTCCACTTGAGCATTTCCACTCACCACTCTATATGTATCAGTTTACTATCAATTACCCAGATGATTGAGATGAGTTTACAACCCATGCAGAGTATGTTATCATACTCCTTGAGACACACTGTATATGTAAAAGTGTTCTCACCCCCAATCGATACAGAGTGCTCCATTTAGAAATAGTTAGTGGTTGCATAGGAAGCCACTAGAGCCTTAGTATACAGTAGAGTCATAGCAGCCATCCTTGTTCTTTTATAGAACAGAGTGAGATACTTGATTTTGTATAGAGCCAACTAGGATCCAGTGAGCGGTCCAGTTCCTTATATAGGGACACATGAGAGTTGAACCTAGATTGGCGACACTGAGCTGCATAGCTCATTAGGTTATACACTGTACTTAGCAGGAGACTCATAGCATACCTAGGATGACTATAGGACCTAGAATAGAGTTCTTGCGAATACATGTAGGTGACTTTTCACATATGAGGATTAGAGGGACATGGGTAGATGCTAGCAGGTAGGTCTTGCCCTTGGCATAGTTTTCTCAGGCATAGCCCATATTAGAACCTTGCGATACTCTAGAGTATTTGCCTGACCAACGCAGTAGGCCCTTAGGGGTGATTTAGTTTTTTTCGCCGACTTAGCAGTAGTAGGGATCAGAACATAAGAGAATGATGATGGTGATGTTAGAATAGGCACAAATAGATCAGAGTGGTGCAGCGTAAGCGTGGTAGGCCCAAAACCCACAGGTCTCACGATCAGAACAAGAAAGAATGATGATGCTAATGCCAGAGCAGACATAGATAGATCAGAATCAGGATGTTTGATTTTTGGCAGCATCACAAGCAGAACCTGTCATGTCGGTACAAGTACCATCAGGATCGATGTACATGACTATTGAGGATTAGAGGATACAGCTGATGTGTATCTAGTTTTCAGTTTCAGTTGAACCTCATTGAGTTAAAATTTCGAGGACGAAATTTTTATAAGGAGGGAAGGTTGTAAAATCCGTGATTCAAGTTACGGTTTTATAGCCGTTAGCCGATCGGTTCAATCGTCAGTTCGAGTTGAGTATATTTAAGAACATGTGTACTGAGTAGACGCTGGTCGCGTGTATGAGCCATGAGGGTCATGTGTACCCCAGTATGTGATGATAACATCATGAATGAGCATATATGAGAGTATACAGTTAATGATTTTAGATTTCTTCATTTTGTGACCGTAGAAATAGTTTTAGGCCGTTTATTACATTAGGATGCGTTACGGGCAGTTTGGGTGGGTTGATAGTGGTAGATTATATCATTATGATGTTTTGGTATTTGTTTGATTCTATGGGATTTTTTCCGTTTTTTTTTAGAATTTACGGAGACTTAATTATTATTTTTGACTAGGCCGAGGACGAGTCAAGTAATATCTACAAGTTTGCCACTCAACTTTTTTTTTCCATGCACATCTTCCTCTCCCAAACCCTATTCCCACTGCCCTTTGAGTGGCCACTACCGTCGTTGTTGGCACCGCCCGACTGCCGACCAACGCCGCATCGCCCCGACACAGCGTCGCCCAGCCGCCCCGACCGACCCCGGCCACCGTCCAGCCACCGCGACGCTGGATTGTCGTGGCTAATGCGGAGGTCGTGTCATGGTCGCATCGCTTATCCCACCGTCGACGACCATCGCCATCACCGTCTAGTGGCCGCCTCAACATCACCGATCACCCAACGACCTTCCCCGATCGGAATCGGAGCCGATCGTCGCCCTGGCTGGCCGGATCTAGCCACCCACCACCGGCGGCCCTATTTTGGGATTTTTCGACGAGCCGCCGCCTCCATCGGCCATGACGATGCCACAGACGCATCAGGCTCGCCGAGTTGGTTCCAATGGTACCCAGTACCACCACTTTCTGGCTAGTAGACGCCACCGGCGATTGTTGCCAAAAAACCACTGGAGAGCTGCAGGAAAACCATGGAAATCCACCGAAAAATCGTTGTAACCCTCTAGAAAACCAGAATTATTGGAATTCAGTGGAATTCACAGGATCTTCCGCGGAGCTCATTCAGTCGAACACGATCGAGCTTTGGATGCTGTTGAGCGCTGAATTTGAGGTTTGAGATGCACACATGACGAATTGATGATTGTTAGACTGCATGCTAGGGTTGAGTTATTGATATGATAAACGCCTAATTGTAAATGAAACGATGAGTTAGATGATGTGATTAAGAATGATGAGGATTAAGTGATTAATGAGGTAGACTGAGCATGAAAGTTGTTTATGATGTAACCTAGAAAAGCACGATAAAATTGATATGAATAGGATGACTTAGAATTATTTACATTAATGATTATTGAGTTGTTGATTCATTCTGATTGTATTGTGAGTGTGATAACTAGGACTAGTTTGATGCATCATTCATTTAGTGGGCGTTAGCTTTTAGATTTGATGTGTAGATACGGAGTAGGAACTCGCCGCCTAGGCGTGATGACACGCTTGGAGCTTCTACCAGGTCCGTTAGGACTCATTTCTGTTTTACACCCTTTCTATTGTATATTTGATTTTGACTTGCAGGATGGGTTAAGTGGTGTTTTATCGGATCCCACTTAACTCAGGTCATTTAGCCTAACTGTTTTCCAGATTAATAACCCTCGAGGATGAGATCCCTCGAGAATGATTTTGAAAACAAGATCCACAGCAAGTTCCCTTCGGGCCTATTTTGTAAATAACTTCCTAGGCCTACATATTTTTTATCGAGTTTTTAATGAGACGTGAGATAGAGAAATCGATTGCACGTACCATGCAGAGGATGCCGTGACAGTCAAAGCGGGCTCTGGATTAGTGCCAGCGGACTGTTCCATTCCTGAGGGATCCTGACAACTTCGCGTTTAAGTTCCTCACACCCGGAGAATGTGGAGGTTTACGGGTATTGTTTAGTACAATGCATGTCATGACATATGGTTCAAAGGGTACTAAAGGCGACTTCGTGAGAGTGCTCGGTCTTCGTGCTCAAGGCCAGGAGAAATATGGAGGTAAGGAGAGGACTTAGGATTTGAGACTAGAAAATGAAGAAAACGCCGAGAGAGGCAACGGGAGCAGCAGTTCAATCAGTTCGGGCCGCTACCAGGTCTGTAGCCGAGTGGCTCATTAGTAGATGCCCTTCAAAGAGTTCACACGGAGTATATGATGTTTTCTTTCATATGAGAGTTTGCTCTCATAGCCAATTTGTTATTAGTTATTTTCCGGGCTGGTAACCTTCGTTACTGATAGTTTTTGTACTATGGTGACGAGCATGAGATGGATGTGCCAGCCTGGACGGAGGAGCAATGAGGTTTTCTGCACACACACATATGTTTGGTGGACGATTGTTTAATATTTTGTTTATGATTTTATTGTATTAGCATTAATATGAGGAGATGAAAAGTGTGATGATCTGATGAAGTGTTGAGACATGACATGAAATATGAATAGATGACACAGGTGGGCTGAAACCCAAGCTTCAAAGTGTGCTATAGTATTTTAGACTGTGTGAATGTAGTTTTTGATATGTGTTCATATGCTTGTACGTATATTAGTTGACAGGGTAGCCCCTAATTATATTTTTAGGGGAGGCTCTTTCTAGTTTAATTTGAAATTTTTATTCAATTTATTAAAATTGTTGCTTTCGTGTGAATTGATTGTTAAGTAATCCATGTAGTATCCTGCTAGGGTATTATGCATTCATGCATATATGACTAGTCGTATCTTCATCTTAAGACGCCGAGATTGGATTCGTACGAGTTAGGTTTGGGTTAGCCAACCTAACCGGGGCTCGTAACATGCCGGTTTGGTTCACAAGCGTGAACCGGATTTGGGGTGTTACACTTATCATGGTGAACCAGAAACAAGTGGTTTGGATCAACTAGTTGCAGTACCCGAATTTTCTGCTGAGCGTGAACCTTCTTTACCAAAATATGCGCTTGTGTAAAAGTGCTACCATCTGTTGGAACCTATACAGGCCAGTGTACTGTATGATTGAACTGGAGGCTCATTCCTACTCAAGAAAAATTTGAGATACGCGCTCATTCAGCAAATGTACCTTTCACGTGTGATACTGTCAATTTATGGAGGAATGGTGTTTCTTGTGATGATCTAGAAGATATAAGCCCAGATAAGGAGCGGCTTTGGGCCATTGATAAGGCTGGGATTCCTGAGACTCCTTTTGGTTGGAAAAGGGCGCTTCGTATCAGAGGGGAAGGTAGCGTCAAATCTGCTGATGTGTTATGTCTACACCGTCCTATTTCATTAAATTTGGAGGCTTGCTTAAAGTTCTTTGATCTATTCTTTTTTATTTGGGTGTCACTTGCATATAAGTAGAAATGAAATGGTCATCTTACAACAGTCTTAGTTGGGTGTCACTAGTTTCTTCTCAAAATGAGTCTCATGTATAGCATCACTTTATTATGGTTGTATCAGGTATTATGTCACTCCAAGGGGCAAGGCTTGCCTTCTATGTTAAAAATAGAGAAGTTGAACCATTAACTGTGCTTCTCATGTTATCTTTCAAATAAGTGAATATTCATGATATTACAGTATCCATCTGATGGATACAGTTAAACTCACTTTAACAGTCTAACATTACTATTAGTTCATTTTATTACAATTATTACTGCTGGACATGTATGAGTCAAGATATTTGCGGGAACATCCAGATTAAACCGAAGCAGGGGTAAACATAACTCAGTTTTCTTTTCGAACTCCAAAACCCTTACGGGACGGCAGTGTAAGAAAGCGCCCTAGCTCACTATCAATGCATAAACTTGGAGGCAAAAGTCATGTACCTGACATAGATGAACCTGCCAATGGTATGCTAAATTGCTTGAATAGGTTGACATTCTGAAATGAGAATTATTTCCTATAAAGTTGAATTGTCAGCCATGTTTTTAGATTTTGTTGCTAATATATGCTGCCATTGAAAAGACCAGTTTCGTTATAGGATAGTAGTAAGCGTGCTGTGCCCTTCACAAAAGAATCTCTAATCAAGGGAAAACCATTTATCATCATGTGACAATCTAAATGATGAAGCATATATTGTAATTCGTTTCTCAGCACTTTCTTTGAGTGAAATTATTATAAGGCAGTGAGGCCTTTAGCTTGGGAAGCTCCTGCACACTGCTCTGACTTGGATGCCAGCAATCGTTTTCATCATAGCTTTGCGCCACAAAGAAAGAAGCAAGCCTTAAAAGAGAGAGTTAGGGACAAGAGATTTCTATAGGTTAGCACTGTTTCTGAAATATATCCCTTTTGCCTGCAATGCTGCAAGGGGAATGCCCGACCTCTGATTTTGTAAGTAATTCATAAAAATACCATTTTTAATGGATACATTTTGTAAGCCTTTCATGCTTTTGTCATTCAGTATATAAACCTCTACAATTTTTTTTTAACCACACAATTTTCGTCAAAACTATGTTTTCTCAACCTCACCTATGTTAATAGCATCAAAACCCTATTTTCTCAAACTGCTGCGTTGATAGCATCTAGACGCCATGTCGCGATGGTTCCTCAGCTCATGGCATTGTTAATCTTCTAGCCATGGAAATTAGTTAGATATAGTTAAGTTTTGGAATTTCCTTCTTTCCGTATTTCTCGAATTTGAATCCAAAAAGATCTTTGTAGGAGGGGATTCATCAATTTGAATGTAAAAACTAATTGATGTTGAGACCAATTTTTATGGCATTGGCCTTCATATCTTTCATCAATGCACCAAGCGACGCTGGACATCTTAAGAAATTGTTGCTTTACTTATTGTTGTTGCACAGGCACCTTCCACGGATGGACGAATTTCTATTTTGTTGATAGTTTAAAATTTAAATGCCGTATTGTGCCGACTGGTCCTATTGGTATTGTTGTGTACCCCTGTAAAGTTTAATTTATAGCCGATTTTGTTTTTTCAATTTTTTCTAAAATCTTATTTTTATTGAAAATTTTGATTTTTAATTGGTATTTTAAATTAAATATTGACGACAAAAAAATGTATTTTCAATATTTAAGCTTTTGTTGTTGAGTGTTGTGGATGGCTTTAATTATATCTGGTTTTTTAATTTTAAATTTTTTTTCTAAAATCTGATTTTTTACTGAAAATCATGATATTTTAATTGGTATTTTAACATAAATAGTGATAATAAAAAAATTTAAGTATCTAATAAATATTTTATTTATAATTTTAAAATCTGGCTAAATCCGTTTTATAAATTCACGAGTACAATATTTAAACTTTTATTGTTGCGAGCAAACCTTTGTTGTTGAGGGTTGTGGATGGATTAATCTTGCATTTTGCATCTTCGAAAAAATTACCACATTCCCCTAATTACTATTTGTTTGATTATATACTTGTTTGAGAAGGCTATCAATCAAATCTAAAATATGTGCATCGGATGGTAAATCAATACATGCTAATACATATATTGCTTCATTAAACTAAGAGTGGTATTGCTTCACTAAATGCTGGTTG
Source organism: Piper longum (assembly GCA_032619315.1). Classification (NCBI taxonomy): domain Eukaryota; kingdom Viridiplantae; phylum Streptophyta; class Magnoliopsida; order Piperales; family Piperaceae; genus Piper; species Piper longum. The sequence continues at coordinate 4,000 of JAVDBV010083363.1, read as the reverse complement.
GAAGTTTAATCAACTCAAATAGAAACAAGCCAAAACAAGTTTGGGCTTATGCTTGACTTAGATTTGCTCCAAACTCAAAAACTTTGTATAATAAAATTGTATTTCAGACTCTTATAATGTTAGGTTCACTTCGATAATATTAGAAGAGTAAGATCTTATAATAATTATGAACAAGAATTCTAATTAACATCAAGCATATGGCATATGACATATGACATTCAAACTTGTAAACATAACTATAAACAAAAAGTCTAATTAGCGTTAAGAATATGACATACAAGAATAAGCATGACCGTAATAATATGGCAAAATTTATAAAAAGATAATTTGATTTCAACGATATTCCTCAATAATCTTACAATTATTTTTTGTCAAAAATGGGTGGAAAATGATGAAAATAATCATGTCATACAATTTTCATTCAGATTAAAAAATTAGTTTATTTCTTTTCTTTCTTGTGGAAGTATTTCACTTTTTTTTTATTGCCAAAGATATTTTATCTACTTTTCGAGATTTTTACAAAACGGGGAAATGATTTTGATGCCACCTTTTTTTTTTTCTGTTTTCCTGAAAGAGTTTGATGCTACATTTTGTTTATGTTCAAGCATAATAATTTAAAAGAAAAAATATCTCATAAAACTAACCTCAAGGCCAGTATTGTGGGTTAATATAAGTAAAAATTGGATCAAACCAGTACCCACCACCTAGAAAAGTTAAACAAGTGTTTTTTTTATTGTATATTATTATTATTATTATTATTATAGTTATTATTTAAGTTGATACAACACAAAACAGCTTCTCTCCCCTTTTTCATTCTTAGATTCTTATTTATTTTTATTCGAATAAAAAAAACCTATGGGTCATTTCTCAAATAAGAGCACCCTAACATGAAACCCTATTTACCTGCACTACATTCTAGATAATGGAGATTATTTGCTCAAACAATATGATCATATTAATTAAACTTAAATTACTTTTACCTGCACTACATTCTAGATAATGGAGATTATTTGCTCAAACAATATGATCATATTAATTAAACTTAAATTACTTTTACCTGCACTACATTCTAGATAATGGAGATTATTTGCTCAAACAATATGATCATATTAATTAAACTTAAATTACTTTTACCTGCACTACATTCTAGATAATGGAGATTATTTGCTCAAACAATATGATCATATTAATTAAACTTAAATTACTTTTACCTGCACTACATTCTAGATAATGGAGATTATTTGCTCAAACAATATGATCATATTAATTAAACTTAAATTACTTTTACCTGCACTACATTCTAGATAATGGAGATTATTTGCTCAAACAATATGATCATATTAATTAAACTTAAATTACTTTTACCTGCACTACATTCTAGATAATGGAGATTATTTGCTCAAACAATATGATCATATTAATTAAACTTAAATTACTTTTACCTGCACTACATTCTAGATAATGGAGATTATTTGCTCAAACAATATGATCATATTAATTAAACTTAAATTACTTTGCGCACTTGTAATGATTCTAACTTTAAAATAAATAAAGTTAAGTTAGGCTCAATATAAGCCAATTAACTTGTTTCACATGAGAACTCTCATACAGCTTCCCACATTTGAAGTTTGGTTCAAACTTTGATGGTATAAGTTTTGCCTCCGTTTGAGTTGAAACTTGATATTTTGACGTAGATTGTTTTCTGACTTCATTTTTTTCGAGAATTATCAGCTTTATAATATTCTTAAATAAAAACATAAAGTTTCAATGCATAAGTATTTTAATCTATACAAATTTATAAACTAGATCTAGCACTACTAAAAAAATGCATAAATTATTGTTAAAACAGAATGTTATAAATATAAAATTAAGCTGGGCTCGATTAAATGTGGATCAAGTCAGGTATTAACATAAGTTAATAGGTATGAATAACATTAGAAGATAAATAAGTCAAGTTTAAACTTAATAATACTACTCACACCTTGTGACTAACCACTAACACCTAATCCAATTTTTAACGTGGTAAAATGTGGTGAAAAAAAGGCTTTATGTGGAAAAAATTTATGCAATCATATGTTACTCATCATTGTTATTAAATTTCAAATATTGCCCGCCTAGTGTGCGGCTCTTTGATTAATTATTTATAAATTTTTAACATATTCATGCACTTGGGTAGTTAAAAGATAAATTTTTCGAGTTTAAGCTCAATTATCACCAACTAACAAATGAGACAACTTTCCACGTGGTAAAACGTGGTGAAAAAGATTTTTTTTCTGTTGGTAAAAATTTATATAATCATGCGTTACTCACAATGACCAACATCCATTTAATCTAACACATGATATATCCTATTTTGGGCTTAGGCAAACAGCTAGTATAATCTATAATGAGATATTATGTTATACTTGCTATATTATTTCATAGGTATGAATAGTGGCTGTTTGCATAAAAATTACTCGGCTCTTGTTGTTAACAACTAACACCTGAATCAACTTTTTGCATGGTAAAGCATGATGGAAGTAAAAAAAGCTTTTCTTGTGATAAGAATTTATACAATCATGGGTTAGTCACCATGACCAATATGGCCATATCCATCTACTTTAACCGATTACATATCCTATATCTTGGACTTGGGCAAATTAGTATAAATTAGTTGAGATGTGTGCCGTACGTGAATGTTAGAAGTAGACTATTGTTCTGTTGAGAGATTTATAATTAATGAATTAATATCTTTAGGAGTGGGCACAAATGACCAAATGACCATGTATAACTAAAGTCCAATACCTTTGTTATCAAATTTGACCATTCAAATGTGACCGAGAAAATAAATTAAATATAAATATTTTGAATAATTGACAAAAATTATAATTAATGATATTAATAATATCTTTAAAATTCATTAGTAAATTATCGTAGAAAATTATTAAACCTAAAGCATATCAAGGCTCTAAACTTTCTCATGATAGTTTAGCATTTCTTGATGCAAACAATGTTTTTAAAGTAGTGATTTTATTTTCCTGCTAATTTACATTAGAGAAATGAAGAAAAAATAAAAAAAAGATAGTGATTGTATAAATAAGATATAATCTTTTGTGAGAAGAATGAGTGTTTTATAAATTGTTAACTTGATTGAATTCTGATCATATTCGATCATGGCCAACTTGACCAAAAAATTTTAACTGTAAAATTAATATTTTACTTAAAGTTTATTAGATGGATATAAACGATGACTTATCTAGTGTTTGAGTGCGCCCACCTCTAAATGTATAATTCTTGCTATTCAACTAACCGATGAATTTGAATAATATTAGAAGATAAAAAAGTTTGAGCTATAAAACTAAACTCCTCCTCTCCCATGGTGATAATTTACTCTTACTAAAAAATGGGAAAGGAAAATAAATCCCGACATCTTATTAAAAGTAAAAGTATGGACCAATAAAAATATTAATATTATTATAGATCAAATACTGTAATATATCTTCTCCTTTAATTCAATTAGAATTTTCCTTTAAAATTAGAGTGACCAAGAATTTATCCCTCATAATCAGACTCGTTATTTAGCTAGGAATTCATTTATGCAATTAAAATTTATTTAAAAGATGGCCCGGCGTCGAGTGAAACCAACTTTTTGCGGGGTAAAAATTTATGCAATCACGTGTTATTGGCAGCGAGCGACCAACGTCATCCATATCATCTACTCGAACCAATGGTGTGATCTTATTTTGGACTCTCAGCCCAAAACAAGATTCCAACATCATTAGATTCCCGAACCCAACGGCTGCCGATTCCATGGGTGGGCGGGCAGCAGACAACCTGGCGGCGCACTGAAACACCCTAGTACTGGCCAGAGGAAAAAAAACGAAAGCAACAGCGGAAATCCCATTTCACCTCAACCCAAAGTTATGATGCGCGGCGCTGCGGCGGCCGGCTGCCAGAACGTGTTCGTGTATGGCAGCCTCGTGGCCGACGACGTCGTCCGCCTCCTCCTCAAGCGTCTCCC
>JAVDBV010083360.1:0-15694 GCA_032619315.1 Piper longum | reverse complement strand
CCCTTGCGGTTGGTCTCATCTTGAGGCGACCGAAGTCCTGGTCTCTCCTCCACATTTGCTGCTCCCGAAGCTCCTGGAAAAAAAGAGAAGAGCCCCCTTGCAAGAAGGAAGCTCCTCTTGAGGTTGGTCTCCTTGGTCCGTGCTCTTACACTTCTCATTTTTTAAAAGATTTATGAAAATGCTAGCTAAAAGCTTCCTTCATGTTCATACCTGATGCTTTTTTAAAAAAAAATTATTTATTTTATTGAGTAATTTCTTGGTTGTGACAGTACATGGAAGGAAGTAACTTCATTGATTGAGTGGGAAGTGATTTGCAAAGTTATTATCTGAAATTTTTTCTAAATAATTTAGTGCAAGGCCCACAAGGAAAGTAGCTTGATTTATTGAATATGAAGTAATTTGCAAATTTGTCTTCTGAAGTTTTTCTAAATAAATTAAAGCAGATGCACGAGGAAAGTAACTTGATTTATTGAATTTGAAATAGTTTGGACGTTTATCTGATAAAATTTTACTAAATGGTGTTTTTTTTGGTTGGTTATGATGCCTGATTTCTATTTGTTTAATTGATTTTTGGTTGTGGCAGTACATGGATGGATTGTTAATTGTTTTATTTATTAGCTAGGATTAGGAAGCAATTGGTGCACTATGCAGGAAACTGAATTGTGTTTTTGGTTCTTTTTTTAAAAAACAATTTTTTTTTTATTATGTCTAATTAGTTTATAGTCATGTGTTATAAATTGATTGTGTGTAAATAGTTGGGTGTTCTAAGAATGTGTAACTTTTATTTTCTTTAATGGTAGTTTTTTTAATTTCAGGGTTAGCTATTTATGAACCAAACTTTAATTAATTATGTAGTTTCTTTAAGTTCTGTTGTTGCTTTTTATTCATTTTTAATTAAGATATTCAAGATTAATTTTTTTTTTGGTAAATTATACTGTTTTTCTGGACAAAACATGTATGCCCAATAACAGTGGGAATCACATTTCCAGCATGACAAATTGGACGTCATGTCCAAGCCATGTCTGTTGGACATGATGCTCATGACTTTTCCAAGCATGTCCAGAATGAGTAACAGGCCCTAAATTATATAATTCAGACGCACAATGTATTGATTATTAAATGGGAAGTAGCTTCTTTTGCAGTTGTCAGCTAGGAAAGGGTAGTGGGTAATAGTAGTACCTGTTTAGAGGTTTGGAGCGCTTACAAGGGGGAGGAAAAAGAGAAATGGGGATAGGGAGGATTGAGTGATATGAGTGTTTGCTTATCTGGTTATGCTCATTGTTTTTTGAAGGTCATTGAGTGCATATTAATATGAATGTGAGCTCCATGAACTTTGGTGTTTTTTTTTCTTTTTGGCTAATGTGTTAACTTTAGGGTTAAGAACTGTCCCATCTTCAACTAATTGGAATTATGATTTGGATTTTTTCGGGGTGTTTATGATGAACAAAAAACCAATTTTGTTCCTAATGCTTAGTGTACTACCTATAAGGAAAGGACTTTTACCTTGCCCCACTTTCTCCACGGCCAAATAAATGAATAAAAAGTGGGTTGTCTTTTTTTTGAGCTTGGGATCATAGTAGAGAATAGGGCTGTCCACATGGCTTTTGAAAACTGATGAGTTTGCCCCAAACTTAGAAAGGTAAAAAATTGAATTTGAAAAGCTCTCCCTTTGAACAACCCAGGTCGGGGATGCCTCCGAGTTCTCCCCATCTCTGCTTGAAGCCCAGTCACATGCCAACCATGTGTTTTGGATGAGCTTGTGACTGGATTGTTAGGGTTCCTTTTAGATTCGCGTGTTTCGTTCTCTAAAGCATTTCTGGAAGTGTTTTTCTCCCTGTAGCCTGCCTACTTAAATTGTATTGTCCCAGATTTTGATCATGTTGTTGATCATATAACTTCTGCGAGGATTGTAGCATATTTATGTCTTGTGACATGAATATTGAGTTCAATGAGATGTGAAGTTGTACAAGAACTTCTTTTTGTATTTTGTCAATGTTAGTAGGGTGTAAACTTTTTGGTTTTGCAGGACTTTGCACTTGTTCGTTCTCTCCGAAAAAGAAATGTATGTAATAAAGAGTCCAAGGATCTTTCCTCTTTCTATTAGCATATCAAAGCCGCATGACTACCCGTTTATACCCTCAACTTTTTTGCAAGTTCCCATGTTTTCCAAGCGTGCATCCACTGTGCTAAAAGTTAATTCCTCTTTAAGTTCTACTCCACAGCTTGCCACTGATGCAGTAGCAAATCGAGTTGACATTCTTTCTGAGTCCCTTCCTTTCATTCAAAAGTTCCGTGGCAAAGTCCTTGTTGTCAAATATGGTGGTGCTGCTATGAAGTCCCAAGAACTTCAGGCATCTGTTGTCAGTGATGTCGTTCTCCTCTCTTGCATGGGTATGCTCCCAGTCCTTGTCCATGGGGGTGGCCCAGAGATCAACCAACAGCTTGGCCAACTTGGAATTCGACCACAATTTGTTGATGGCCTTCGTGTTACTGATGCATCTACCATGGAAATTGTGGAGATGGTCCTTGTTGGGAAGGTGAATAAAAGCCTTGTCTCTCTAATAAACAAGGTGGGTGGAACAGCTGTTGGGCTTTGTGGTAAGGATGGCCGCCTCCTCCTTGCGCGTCCCTCTGCCAAATCCTCCACTTTGGGGTTTGTAGGAGATATAGCCCAGGTTGATCCAACAATCCTGAAGCCAATTATCTCTGCTGGGCTCATTCCTGTCATCGCATCAGTGGCAGCCGATGATAATGGACAGGCCTACAACATTAATGCTGACACAGTAGCAGGGGAGCTTGCAGCTGCATTAGAAGCAGAAAAGTTGATATTGCTAACTGATGTTCCTGGAATTTTGGAGAATAAGGAGGATCCAAAGAGTTTGGTGAAGCAAATCGACATAAAGGGTGTAAGAAAAATGGTGGAAGATGGGAAGGTGGCTGGAGGTATGATTCCAAAAGTAAATTGTTGTACAAGATCATTAGCACAGGGTGTGAGAACGGCAAGTATCATAGATGGTCGAGTCCCCCATTCACTCTTGATTGAGATTATGACACAGGATGGAGCAGGTACTATGATTACTGGATAAACTTTTATGCACTAGATATCGTTTGCTCATTTCACTCTTTTGAAGCATAATAAAAATTAGATGGCATGTCTTTTTTTGGCTGTTATCATTTTTTCCATAATCGCTCTTGTAATATTTAAACTGCTATTTATTACTACAGGCAACTCTTTTGCAAGTATTACTTTGTCATGTGGGATTTTTGTATTGAAAGACATGTCACAGGACTTATGTAGCAAGAGCATTATCAATTTGATCATCTTCTTAAATTATTTAATCATGTTTTGCCAAGCTGCATTGACTCTGTTATTGTCAAATTCTCGTAAGCTTTTGCCGCGGCGACGGGTGATTATGCTTGTTTCTTCCTTGATCATTTGTACTGAATGTTTCTTGGTTATTTACTTCCTGCAGACACAAAACAACACAGAAACATAATTGGTATTTACTTGAGCTCTATTAAGGTCGCCGTTGAGCTGCTTTGAAAGCCTGGTTTGTTAAAGTCGAAATTTTCATACACTAGATTGCAAATAAAAGATGAAATTCCAAAAAAAGTGACGAGTTTTGATACATCCAAACTGCAATAGAGATGCTCCAATCTGAACTCGAGTCCTCCCTGTAAAGCATGAGTACATTTTACCCGCATTTGTGATTTCGGTATCAACATGCAAAGGCATACCAACTTGGTTTTTAATCAACTCTCATAACTAACTAGTTATTATACATCCGTTAGCCCTAAGTAGTCAAACTACAAAAAAAGCTATTAACAAAATATTTATAATGCCGAATAAAAATGTTTCTATCAAACGAAAAAAAAAAATTCTAAACTGCATATCAGGAATTCGAAATGAGCATAACAAGATAAACTTTTTACTTCTAATTGGCATTTGACATGCTGCCCGTTGTTTTATTAGATTTATATACGGTCCAGGGTACATTCAGGTTGAACCATGCTTTAACTAAAATTTGAAATCATAAATAGAATAATTAATTTAATACTTAAAATATATTTGTCATCTATACTTATTTAAAGACAGGTTAAATATCTGCAATTTTTGTAAAAATAAAAATCGAATTTTGCAAAATTTTTAGATAAAAGAATCTGGTGCAAGTTACACTAGTTCAACGACCTGAATCGTATTGGATTTGAAGACAATAATATGATATATCAAGTGGGATAAGTGGTATGATATTACATTTAAAATTATGATGTTTTCCTTAGAATATTAGTAATATAAAATTTTTTATTTAATTATGTATTGCAAAGTGGTGAAGGTGTTAGGTTTATCTTACATCGGTTGCAGATGATGTTGTTGAATTATATATAATCTAATGGGAAAACCTTATTTTTTTAACTAACTTTTCGATTAAAAGAAATCCGTAAAACTTGTTGCAAGTCTTTTTAGGGAGGCTCACAGGCCTTAACAGTGATATCAGAGCTTAGTATGGAGGCCCATTGGGCCTAATAAAAGGGAGGCCCGTTAGGCTCAGTTAGTAGAGTGTAAGGCTCTCCTCACCTTGTGGTTGTTCGATCGATGGGATCGAGACCACAGAAACTAGTACTAGAGCAAGATTTGATTTTGCTTTAGCTGCTTGATCAACTTCAAAATAAGAGAAAATAGTGTGTTGTGTATTGTGCCAATTAAGGCGCCAAGCCCCAATAGGAAGAAAATAGAAAATGCAGGCCAACAGGCTAGAATTTTTTTTTAAAAAAAACCCACTTGATAATACCATTTGGTAACGCATAAAACCTTTTTATTAGTTTTACCACTAAATTCATGCACTAAACTAATCACCAAAATTCTAGCAACAGTGTTATTATAATATTTTGATCTCCCAAGTACCAATGCATAAGAAAGAATAATATGATTGTAGACTAGATAAGAAATTAGCTCTTAATGTATTATTATAATATGAACATACACTGACCCAAAAAAAAAGAAGAACTCACACACTTACACAGAGTATATGTAACCATGTGACCATTAAGCGCAGTTGAATTTGTGTAATTTCTGTGTTTGTATGCATTGGCGTAAAGAAGGCTCAAGTTTGGTGAAAATCATGTTTCTTGGAGGCATTGAGGTAATGGGTTCAGAGATTAGAGCAAGTCTTACCGTTCCAACTTTTTACTCATCATGTTAGGGATATTCAATTCATTGGCATAAGAGCAAACGGTTCACAATTTTCATGCAATAGATTTGGATCATCTGATGCCATCGGCTTGTATGTTCTAGCTTCAATCTTATATTTGCTTGGAGATAGTCCCATATAAAGTTACAAAGTAGTCATCGTGTGTTAGGAAATATGCATTTTAACGAAATCAATTTAACCATCAAAATGAAATAAAAACAATATAAGATAAAATAGAAAATACTAAGATAAAAAAATTAATGAAAAATTTCCTCCAAATTAGAGAAAAGAAAGCTAACCCGTTCAGTTAAATTTGATTAAGAAACTCTCTTATAATTCAATTTCGAAAATATAATTTGAAAAAACTCTCACAACACAAATTAAACCAATAATAATATTTTAAAAATAAGATTTTTCAGAAAATAATATATGAGAAATTGAAAAAAATAACATATACTTAAAAAAAATATTGATCAACCTCACATCTTAAATTACAATCCTTAACTTCAACTTGAGACGATGAAAACTTTTTAAAAATCCTCTATTTATAAGTCAAATGTGCTCAACAAACTTTTAAAGTGATATTCAATTTAACACTAACAAAATTCTCCTTTATATAAAAAATTATAAGTGAAATTCAAAAAATCACCTTAATAAAATTCTATGAGTGGAATTCAAAAAATTGTCTTTTTAAACTTCTATTAAAAAAGATATAATCACACATTATACGAAACACTAATTCTTAAGATGAAGAAAAACTTCTCAAAAATCTTCTCTATAAGTCCAATGTACTAAAAAACCTCTCATGTTTTATTTAATATCAATAAAATTTTCCTTTATATAAAAAATATAAATGAAATTCAAAAAGTTACCTCAACAAAATTTTCAAGAATATGATTGGACTCATTAAACTTCTATTAAAAATGATGTAATCACACATTATGCGATACACCAACTATTAGTGTGATAGATGAAAAATTAAAAAATTGACTATTGAGTTTTTCAATGCGAATGGATGAGGAAAACACGACAAATTATCCCCTTCACAAATCCATAAGTTAATTAGACATAATTGGTCTCAAAGTTCTCCATACTAGCTTCTCTTCAACAAAGTAAATATTTGGGTGTCAAAGTTCTCCATACTAGCTCCTCTTCGACAAACTAAATGTTTATCTTTTGTTACAATCGTAGTCAACATATGAAGGGGGTGTTACGTAAGTTATGAAGGGAGCTTCAGGCTCTTCTTTCTTATTCCTCTAAAAGAAAATATAAGGTATTACTTCATTCCTAATTGTCATTTCTTTCATCAGTTGATATAAACATACTCTGGATCGGAATCAGGGGGAAGTATTGCTTGGTCATGTACTCAATGTGTATGAGACTGCCCCACGGATGTGTTGGAAATAATACCTTGGGATAGATAAGACATTCTTATTAGTGTAAAACTTGTTCAACTCTAACAAATTTTCTCGAACATATCTTTTACTCAAGGATATCAAACATCTGTGTATTTATTCATTCAATGAAAATTAGAGTTCTTACTCAAATGTATAATATTTTGATTATCACAAAGTACTTCATACTTATCTTGATTTACTCCAATTTCATTCAGAAATCTTTTGAACCATATAACCACTTTGCAAACTTTTGTAACTATAATGAATTTAGGCTTCAATTATGGATAAAACAATATACTTTTACAATTTGGACTACCAACAAACAGTACCACCAACAAAAGTAACAACCCCAGAAGTAGATTTCGTAGAGTCAGGATCACTAGTCATATTTGCATCAAAATAACATGATAAATATAACTTGAAAGTACTACTCAAATATCTCAATATTCACTTTGACTGTTTGCCAATACTCTCTCCACGGATTAAACAAATGTTTACTTATTGCAACTACAGCATACGCTATGTCTGGTATAGTGCAAATCATAGCATACATAAGACTCCCTATATCAGATGCATAAGAGGCCTTTTTCATCTCATATATTTCTATTTCATTGAGCTCACCCTTATTCAATTTGAATTGGGTTTCCAGTGGACAACAACCGATATGACTTCCTTCATGTTGAACCACTCAAGAACCTTCTCAATGTATTTCTCTCGAGATAACTAAATCTTCTTAAACTTTCTATCTCGCCTAATGGCCATGCAAAAAATTTGCGTAGTTGGACCCAAATCCTTTATAGCAAAGGATTTGTCCAAACTTTTCTTCAAATTTGTAATTCTTGATTTATCATATCCAATAATCAACATATCATTAATATAAAGAAGAAAAATGATTAAGTCATTATCACTAAATTTTTTGATAAATTTACAATAGTTTGAAACAATTTTATTGTAACATGGACTCTCTATAAAGAATCAAACTTTTTGTACCATTGCCTGAGAGCTTACTTGAGATCATATGAGCTCTTTTTTAATCTATACAATAATTTTTCTTTTTCTTGTCCACAAAAGGTTGTTCCATATAAATTATTTCATAAAGATCATCATAGAGAAATGTAATATTCGCATCTAACTCTTAACCTCTAAATCCATACTTGCAGCCAAACCTTGCATACAACATATTGAAGACATTTTTACAACATGCGAGAAAATTTTGTCAAAGTCGATACCTTTCTTCTTCCTAAAACCTTTCACCACAAGTGTTGCCTTGTACTTTGGTTATGAGTTACTTTCTTCGTGCTTAAGTTGATAAATCCGTTTGTTCTTCAAGGTATTTATCCCCTTCAAAAGATTCAGAAGCTCATAGGTCTTGTTCTCATACAATAATTTTAGTTCCTCTCGCATGATACATATCCATTTGTCTGTCCCCTTATGATTTTTATAATGACTCAATTCAAAGTGCAAATTAATGGGCCTAAGTTATCTCTTTAAAAGTGATTAATTAAAGTTGAAGATTTATAGTATATTCTCAATTATAAGATCTTACTCCAGTAGGTATTAAATATGAGAGTAAGTTGAAGGATCTCACAATCCACCCACTTTAAAAAATTTTGTCCTCGAAATTTCTACATTTTAGCTAATTACTAACCCGAACCCACATCTTTCTATGACCCATGACCATTGGCATAACCAATGTCCCTAGTCAAGTCCACTATCCATCCAGGAACCACGTTGCTCTGATGCCATCAGGAGCGACCCAACCCAAAGTGAAAACTAATAAGCCTAAGTCATCTCTTGAGAATAACTTCCCCGAAGTCTTTAGGCTCACCACTTTCTGTGAATGTCACATAAGTAAACTTAAGATAGTTTGTGAATGGCTTAACAACTCTAGCAGATTTAATTATAGTAGCATTAGCCTTCCCTTGATCAACAACATAATCACAAATATGTACCTGCTCATCAATAACAACAAAAACTATATCATTAGTAATATCATTTTCTTCACCTTCACCATTAGTAGTCAAGGAGATGAAAAAGTCATCTATGACTTCTTTATCAATCTGTTCAGCAACATCTTGAACAATATCCTCAACAACCGTTTGAGAGAAGATGAAGTCTTAACCTTTACAACATAATCCTGAGAACACATTGGGTAGTAGTTTCTTTCTCAAAGTCCTTTAGAAACTAATTGTCTCAAAACACCACATCTCGTCTTTGAACAATCTTCTTCTCCTTAAGATCTCAAAGTTTGAAACTAAACTTTTCATCCTCATAATCCAGAAATATGCATTCACATGCTCTAGTATAAAGTTTAGACCTTAGTACTTTAGGAACATGTACAAATGTTTCACAACTAAACACCATTAAATAAGTATATTTTACTTTCCAATGACTCCAAACTTTTTCTAGAACATCTCCACCTAAATCAAGTGTAAGAGATCGATTAATTAAATAACAAGTAGTGCAAATACTTCAACCCAAAAACCTTTTGATAATTTTATTGTAAAATACACACACCTAACATTTTCTTAAATTGTTCTATTTATCCTCTTAGCGACTTCATTCAGTTGTGGGGTATAGTGAGCAATCTTCTCATGCTAAATGTCATAATTGTCAAAATAAACCTAAAACTCATTAGAATAATATTCACCTCCATCATCACTTCTCAAATATTTCAAAGTCTTCCATGTTTCACTCTCTACAAGAGCATAAAATGATTTGAAAGTATTAAACACATCATTTTTACTCTTCAAATAATAACACCATACTTTCCTTGAAGCATCATCAATAAAGTGACAAAAAAGAGGGTTCACTAAGATATTCCATCTTCATTGGACCATATACATCAAAACATACAAGTTCAATTATTTGAGTGTTCTTGCCAATGGATACAAAAGAAGCTCTATATTGTTTTTCAGTCAAACAATGATCACAAGATCCTAGTGCTGACCCATCAAGTTGTGGAATATAATTTTTCTCCTTCAAAAACTTTAGCCCCTTCTTACTCATATGTCCTAATCTTCTATGTCACAAATCAATTATGAGAGTAATAGAGGTAACATTAACCTCCTCGTAGACTAGATATATTCTTATAGAGACCACCACACTTCTCCCCTTTAGCAACCACTAAAGATCCTTTCACCAATTTTCATCTTTCACCAATTTTCATAAGCCACATGAAAATTGTGAAAGATTGCCCTTATCTTTCAACATACATGTTGACATTAAATTTAATCTTAAATCATGAATATAATGCATATTTTTTAAAACTAAGTTTGCAACCAGAATCAGTCACAATATACACATCACCTTGACCAATAATTTTAGAAGTCTCATTGTTGTCTATCATCACCACACCTAGATCAACTATTACATAGATGTTGAAGAAATCTCTACATGATGTAGCATAAAACAATGTGCTAGAATCAATCACCCAATTAGTATCATCATTAGTTATCAAACAGTTATTTTCATCATCAAGTATAATAAGTAAATCTTCTGCTACAACATTGGAAGCCTTATCACCACCCATATTGTCAAAAACTTTACCATCTCTTAGATCTTTCTTATATTTGTAATAGTTCTACTTTTTATGACAAGCTTTATCACAATAAAAACACTTGATGGTTTTGTTTTTGGATTTAGATCTTCCTCTACTCTTGTCTCTTCTACCTGGATTCCTAGTCTTTGATCTTCCCCATGAACTATCTTTAGATACCAAAGTTTGAGATGAATTATAGAAGGTTACATGTTGTGTTTTCCTACTCATCTCTTCACTCAATAGACAACTTGAAATTATATCAAAAGTTAATTGTTTGCTAGAATTATTTAAAGAAATAACTAAAGGTTCCCAAGACTCCGATAAAGTATTCAATAATAAACAAGCTTGCCAAACATCATTAATATGTATATTCAAACTAGACAATTGAATTAATATACCTTCCATCTCATTGATGCAGTCACTGATCTATGTCTCACCTTTATATCGAAGATTCATTAATCTTCAGACCAGTAGGTTTCGGTTTCCTGGAGTGTCTCTCTCATACTTATACCGGAGCTTATCTCAAAATTCCTTGCCAATCTTTATTCTTGTCACATGGTATTATACACTTTGTTGTAACCATTGTCTTATTAAAGTCATTCATTTTTTGTCCATCTTGATCCATTTAGCTTTGATACTCGACTTAACCTTCGCAATCGGTAGAAGAGGAGGAATCGAAGGAGTTTTCTCTTCATTAATTACAACCAAGTAGCACTCAACATTACACTAGAACTCGACAATTCAGGAGAACAAAAAATTGGGTCATATAAATTCTTAGAAAATAAATAATCAATTATACAACCCTTCCAATAATATTAATTAAATTCACCTTTAAGAGAGATTATCTTTCATTTTGACACAAAATGTTACTACCCAAAAGAGATAAACACAAATAAAAGAAACAAAGCTCGATACCACTGTTAGGAAATAGACGCTCTAGTAGAATTAATCTAAAGAAAATATTTCCCATTGAGATGAAATAGAAAACACCAAAATAAAAAAAATAGATAGAAATTTTTCTTTAAATTAGAAAAAAGAAAAACAATTCATTCGATCAACTTTGATTAAGAAACTCTCTTATGCTCAAATATCGAAATTCAATTTAAAAAATTCTCCTAACACAAATCAGACTATCAATAAGATCTGAAAAGTATAATTTTAAAAAATAATAATATATAAATTTTTTTAAAAAAAAGAGCATACACTTTAAAAGAAATATATATCAACCTTATACATTGAATCAGGACATTTGACTTCAACTTGATACTATAAAAAATTCTTCCAAAACACAAAATACAAATAATTAGTATGATAAATAAAAAATTTAAAATTGACTATTGAATTTTTTAATGTGAACATTAAGGGAAACCCAACACCGTGCACATCCGCTGATTCTAACTGCCTTGTTACGAATGGTATAAGAAAAAAAATGCTCATTTAAGAATTTTGCTTTACCTAACTTGATCACAGATGAAGCCACAGAGGAAGCAATAGCCAGCTAGTGATAAGGGTGAGGTGACCAGATCCATGGATAATTCGATCCATATGATCACATTTTGTTAGATTTGAATATACCTATCTTCAGAAAGTGGTGACTGTGTCATAGATATTCTTTCGTTTTTCTTCACAAAACATTTGGGGTTTGTGTGCTTACTTAGGCCCTCGGTCACCTTGTAATCAGCATACATTGATTGATGAAGCAGATCAGAGAGTGCTTCTGTGGTTTGGCCAAGGACACGTTGCTTCGCTTCGGGAGTTGGATCACAGGGGCCAAGTGGTAACAGCACCACCGACCCTTCCACTCCCCTAAAAGGCTTCAACCCAATCCGTCTTTCTTCTTTTCCTGGATGCTTCGTCCCTGGATGCTTCTTCCATGGATGCCATGAAGCTCTGCTGCTTGCCCATGAATCTTTGCGTCTGATTGCAGAATATGTATACTTGTATAGTAATTTTTATCGACTTTCTGCAAAGACCATCATTAGTGGCATTAAGAAGAGAAGGTTTGATGCTTATTTTCCCATGGGGATCATGGGTGCAATTAATTAGTTATTGCACGAGCATATAATGGTGGCTTAATGTGTGCAAAAAGGAGCAGCTCAAGAATCTCATGGCCAGTTGCTTTCATGTCTTGAAGGTCAACCATCTTCAATCATCCACCACTCTTATTTTTTGCATTTATGTTGGCCTTCACCCTTTCATGGATCCCACTCCAGCATATTCTTAATTGGCTTTAACTTTTCTTATTTTTGGTCTTATCTGTTATTCAGAGCCATGGACAGATCACCTTACTTTTACATACTCATTAGTTGACGTGGGGTCCCTTCAGAAATTGATTGGAAGGGTGAAGAGTGCAGTCTGGAGTCTCAGGATATGCATCTTCAAGTATGTTACTTGAATTCTATGGCTTAATTATCAGCTTGAACAAGAAGGGTATGTGTTTGTTGTCAATGGGATTAAGACGTGATAATTATAATAAAGGAGAATTAGTCTCAAAGATAAGCCATATGAGTCACAAACTGAGGAAACTTGGAAAGCAATCAGATTCCTAGTCAATATGCTTTCTGGATATAAATGTTCGGGGCACTAGCTTTTTAGCTTCTCTCTCAATGAAAATTTGATGGGAAGGCTTTTCTCTTGAGGAAGAGCTTTAGTGTGATATTGTGTCCTTTAATCTTTTAGCTAGATTTTAAGTTTTAATCATTTCATTTAAGTTAAAAGCTATTGAATTTAAGAATGATTTTTGTGTTTGGTGGTCTTTAGGCTTCGAATTGTTATGTGGTTTATTAGATTAGTCAAACGTCTCGTGGATTTTGTTGTTGTGCTAATGGAGTTAACGTGACCCAACAATTTGCAGAGATCATTCTCTTATTGTTAATGACTGCACTTAAGTTGTCAACTCCATTAATAATATTAACTTTCTACCTCCTTCATAATGAACCATCTTTTGAAAACAGCTGCTGTATCACTTTCAAAGCATTTAGGTAGTTTGTTGGATCATTGGGTATTGGAAGCCTGGAGTGCCGTACTAATGCATCCATATGTCAGTCACTGGCAAGTGGGTTTTTCGTTTGGATTGTAAGTAATACTGAAAAAAAAAAAACTTCAGTTGGTAGAGGCGGATGGCCAAACTTGAGTTAAGTATGGATTGGAGAGAAGAAAAGGTTCATGTTTTATTGGCCTTTGTAATGCATATATGGTGGATCTTGATTAATATGATGAAATCAGATGGACTGCACTACATACTCATACTCTTGTGTATGTACTAAACATATTGGCAATGCTCTGATTTGAAGACTGTGATACACATTCGAAAGAGAATGACACTGATTGCAACTCTTTGAAGTAGCATTTGTAAGTACAACGTATGGCAAGGAGTGAACATACAATAGTCATTCTTCGTCATTTCAAGGAACAATTGTAGAAAATGACCTTGAACATTTCAAGCACGCAAGGAATGTTCTGACTTGTGAGTGCTCTTTTTTCACATGATAAAGAAAGACATTGTTCTTGTGGAGTGATTTGATACACTCACAACTAAATCCCCCACCTTCCTGGTATAGTATCTCTTTCCTGAGAAAAGAACTGTCTTTTCTCCAGAAATGAACAATATCAAATCTTCACTGTGGTCCAAGGGAACCTCAAGTTTGTTCACCATTGGATCGTTTCCTCCTTTTATTCTCAAGTTTCAATCTTGAGAAGAAAAGGAGGGCATGATGCAATGGAAGCTTACTCATGGCCTTTGAGTGAAAGAGAGGTGACAATGAAATAAGGATAAAAAAGACCTAAGCCGTTAATTGTATAATCCATCCAACAACCAATCAGATGGAAAAGCATCTTATTTCACGTTCTTCTGCTTTTTCTCATTTTGATATACTTAACAGTGAATATGCTCACCAAGACTAGCTGTATTATAAATGTTCATTATCTATATCATTTAGCCAGTGGCGCCTACATGCCTCTGATATCTCATCATCTTATTTTAAACTCTCTGCTTTATTTTTTCTTGAAGCCACCGATTATGAGTGACATGACTCTGGAAGAGACTAAAGAGGCTAGGCATATTAAACAAATGAGCAACCAAGGGGCGGCTCCCTGGCCTTGGTTGAATGGCAGACATTTGTTGTCCATTAGCTGCAAGTTGTAGGGGCCCTGTGGACTGCTGCCCTCAAATGCTAATCCTTCCTATTACCACACAGCGACCCTAATTTCCTGCTTTATGGTCTGACATGTTCCACTGCCTCCAAAGCATGGTGATTGGGGAGTAATGAATCAGGTACTTGGGGGACTTTTCTTGGAACTGGACGGTGATCCCACAAATGATGCTACAACCATTAACATGTAAATGCTAAGAATTGGATTGGATTGGCTATGTGGAGAAATGGTCACTTGGGTCTTCATGATTCAGAACCATGGTCGAAAGATAGGATAAACATTAGTTAATCTGGCCACGAGCAGTTTCTGATTCTAAGCTTACCCTTCTTTTGAATATCATCTGCTTTCCACTGCAAAAATGCTTTGGTGGGGGCTGGGCCAGAAATGGTGAATCAAACACATACCAACCTCATATTTTGACCTCAATTTATGGAATACAAAACTTAGAGATGTGACAAAAAATAATTAGGTTATTTTATTAAGGGTTTTATAAATCTTAGAATGAAATATAAATAATATTTAATTAAATTAGTTTTTAAAAATTAATATCATAAATTATTAATTATAATCTTTAGATGACCTGTATAATAGTATTTATGGATAATTTTGAATAAGTTTTATTTATTAAATTTTTAGGATTGAGAACCGTGAGTGTAATTTGACATTCATACAATAATCAATTATTTTAACTTTTTGTTATTATACAAATAGTTGGTATTTAATATATTTATATATAATTATGTTCTTTTCTGTAAAAGTTTAATGTAGTGATTTTTTAAATTTCACACTCATTCTTGTATATAAGGGAAAATTTTGTTGATTGTAAATAAAATATTAATTTGAAAGTTTGTGAGTATATTTGGTTCACAAAGGGAAAACTTTCGATAAGTTTTATTCATATTAGAATCATGTGTCATAGTTGCCTGCGCCTCATCATAATTCTAAGTTTGTATAATTACTTGAAATGTTATATATTCTTATTTGGGAGTCTTGGTCGGCCTAAGCCCATTTCGACCACCATGCGCCAAACACAAGTTAATGAATTGACTTAGTTCAACACAAGCCATCACCCTCACAATGCGATATATTTCTATTTGGGAGTCTTGATCGGTCTGAGTCCATATTCGACCACTATGCTTCGAGCGCAATTGGGGTCAAAGAATCAGCACCCTTAAAATACCCCCATGCCGAAAGGGATGACAGGGCTTAATGACGTAAAACGGCTCATTATGCACTTGTGATACCGAGAGGGTGAGTTAATGACAAATATCGATAATTACAGGCCAAGGGCCGTGTAGCATGTGTGTGCATATATGAGATTGTAGCTAGATGGGACGGCTGTTACAACCTTAAGTCGTGGATGCGTTGGGAGCTAGGGTTTGGCGGTTGTCCCTAGTCATCCCGCATCCAATGAG
>JAVDBV010083353.1:0-13935 GCA_032619315.1 Piper longum | reverse complement strand
CAGAATTGTAATCTATTGTATACATCATTCAAAATCTTAGGTCTTGACCCACCTATGTATTTTATTCATATTTCACATCATATCATCATCTCTTATATTATATCACATCATTTTCAATATAATAACAACATAAATAAAATATTAAATATTTTATCATCTGACGTGTGTGTGCAAGAGACATCACTGCTCTTCCATTCAAGTTGACACATCTGACTCATAGTTATCACCTACATATATTATAAAAATACATAACTAACGAATGTTACTGGTCCAAAAATATAGCTGCATAGCAAACTGATAAATGAGAGTTGACTCTTATTTTGAATAAAAACTTTTATATACTTCTCGTGAACACTCCTAAGGGCATCTACCGAAGAGCCACTGGGGTGCAAACCTAATAACGTCCCAAACTAACTAGTCTATTGATGCCTATCTCGGCATTTTCTTATTTTCTTGGTCCCTTGAGACTACTACTATACCTTAAGTCATCTCCTTTCCTCCATAATTCTCCTAGCCTTAAGCACGAAGGCTGAGTATTCTCAAGTAGTCGCCTTTAGTACCATTGGAAGTACAAGTCCGAACGTACACTATACTTAATAGTACCCGTAACCTTCCACGTTCTTCGGGTGTGGGGAACTCAAATGTAGAGTTGTTAAGATCCATTAGATATGGGACAACCCGCTCACTAATCTAGAGCCCGCTTTGACTAGCACATGCACTTGTTCATGGTACGTGCGAGTCGATTTTTTCATCTCTCATCTCACTAAAATGTAATAAAACTATATATATAAGTCTGGGGAGGGATTTATATAATATGCTCGAAGGAAAACGGTGGTGGATCTTAATTTCGAAATCAAACTCGAAGAATCTTATCATTGAGGGTTATTAATTCGGAAAATCGATTGATTAAATGACTTGGATTAAGTGAGATCCAATAAAATGTCACTTAACCCGTCTTGAAAGCAATAAAATAACATACATTAGAATAGAGCGTAAAACTGGGACGAGTCCTAAATGGACCTGGCAAAAGCTCTAATCGTGTTGTCACGCCTATGCGGCGAGCTCCTACTTCGTACCTGCACAACAAGATTAATTATTAACGCCTAGTATAATCCATAAATGTTACACTCCTCATCAATCCATACAAGACAACCACAACAATTTTCGTTTATGTCTCAACCTTAGGCATTCAATCATGAGTAATAATGACCCTACATTATGTGACATTTACATTCAAATCATACAATTCATTCTAATCGATGATTAAGATCTATTTAATTAGCTACCTACTTCTTAATTCAATTATTAACATCATGTATTCTAATTCCAGAGCTTAAGAAATAAATCCTCATCCAATTAAATATCAACCCTAACTCACCATTATCATTCATTTACATGCATTTAAATTTAAACTAAAATTTATTTACAATCACACCATTTGCAACACAGTAAGATCATAAAACAATTCATTATCAAATAAAATCGAATAAAATTTTACACCTAATGGTTAGTCACACGGTGACGGGCCATGATTGCCGACCTTGCCGAAGCAAGGTGACGGCGTTCAGGGCTTGGGTTGGCAGAGTTGATGCCCTCGTGGCCGGATTACCATGGCCGGCGGTTGGTGTCCAATGGAAAATTCCCCACGACCGTGGCAAGAAAGCGTTGGAAAAGGGAGCGGCTAGGTAAGGAGGGCAAAGGCAAGGGTGGTAGTAGGGAGTTTATGACAAAAATAGATCGCCAAGGCGATCGCCAGCAGCGACGCTAGTCGCTGGCAGCAAGATAGGTGGTCGGCTAGGCCAAAGGAATGAGAATTTGGTATAACTTCATTCTATTTTGTGAATTTTTGTTACTCTTTATTTTGAGAAGGTATTTGTTGGCAAAGAATGCATGTGCCAGCTGATATGGCTGATGGGCATAGAAGATGATTTTGACAATCATCGACTACTCTTAAGTCCATATCAAATGAACATGTTCGCAATGCTTTTTATACATCTAATACCCGATGTAAATACCATACATGTAACACTAATATTCAAACTGGTAAGGTTATTATGAAACTTTTTTAGTGTTGACGTTTTTTCTTAGTTTTGCTTCTTTATGCCAGCAATTCCTTGGTAACATTAGTGGCAAACGTTTCTTCAAAATTTGTATGGAAAATATTAGAGTAAAATTGTTTTGCATATGTTATTTTAAGAATACAAGCTTCTTACTTATTGCAGTTCAAAAAATCTTCCATTTGAGTGGTGGTATGAAGAAGATGGGGCCGTTCAATTTGGATGAAGAGAAGGGCAGAAAAGCAACAATGTGCTGTTGCTGCTTCAAATATATTGCGCAACTTTTCTTTCATGCCTGACAATGAGTTTATCATGGCACAACACATACATTGCTTGGAAACAATGTTCCAGTGTATGGAAGATCAAAATACTGGTGAGAAGGGCATGCAGTTTTTAAGGAATATTGTTTTCACATTCTCAGATTGCATACCAAATAGTTTAAAATTTTTTACCATATTTAAACAATCCTAAAATTGTCAGAATTTGAATGGCATAATTGGACTCGTATTTATTAACAGCTGAATAAAGGGTAAACTAGGAACTGGTGAATGCTTGCAGTTGTTTTCTACTGCTGACAGATGATCAAGAGTGTAGATGTATGAGAATGAATACCTGCAAGAAAATGTTGTATATTTTAAGATGAATGTTGTACTGCTGATACTATCTTGCAGTAGCTTTCTTTCTGCAAGTATGACCAGTAGTATATCTAATGATGTATGTAATTCAATTCATGCAGAGAGAATTATTGTATATTTTGAGATGAATGTGGTCCAAATTTTCCACAAGTATTGACTTGCACAAATGCTAGCATAATTTTGCATTTATGGAAGCCTAAGCGTTCAGAATTAAGCTTATTTCATACCTCTTTCTGTCATATTGTCAACTTCTTTTATTTTTTTTTCTGCCTTTATTCAATGTAATTTTTGTCTCTGTGATCAGAGGATGAGGAACTCATAACAAACGCACTTGAGACCATTGCAAATTTGGCACCATTGTTGGACTTAAGAATTTTTAGCTCCTCAAAACCATCATTTATCAAGATGACGTATGTTTGCTTGATAATTGTGATTCATTTTTCAATTTGAATTTTCTATTCGGGAAAAGCTAACTGATAATTATAAATGTCAGGGAGGAGCGTGCTGTCAAAGCGTTAATGGGAATGTTGAGCTCTTCTAGTAAAGTTTGGCATTGTTCTGCAGCTGAATTATTGGGCCGGTAAATTATAAATCATGACAATGAAC
Source organism: Piper longum (assembly GCA_032619315.1). Taxonomy (NCBI): domain Eukaryota; kingdom Viridiplantae; phylum Streptophyta; class Magnoliopsida; order Piperales; family Piperaceae; genus Piper; species Piper longum. Next base: position 10,637 of record JAVDBV010083353.1, on the reverse strand, counting down.
CATTTTTACTTCAATTTGCACCACAGTCTCTAGTCTTGTTCCCCATGAATTATTGCGCCTCTCGTATTTTTTAATGTAAATCAGAATCTATGGACCTCCTGTTGAAGATATTCCTAATGAAACGTTTGATTGTGTGAACAGATCTACAAACGTCTGGTGGATCTGCTGAGCTACTTGGAAGTTGACGCCCCAGCAGCTGCTGTAAGTGCTTTATACAACCTTGCTGAGGTTAACATGGACTGCAGGCTGAAGATTGCAAGTGAAAGATGGTGGGTTTCTTTTCCCATCCACCAAGTTTGTTTGTTGCATATTTGCAAGTGATAGAAGGTCAACTAAATGCATTTTGTCCTGCGTCCTCGTGTAGGGCTATTGATAGGCTTCTAGGTGATCAGAGTTCCACATCCGATGCACGAAGTTTGCAGGAAAACCGCAGTGATGATAGTGAGCCTTATATCTGAACCATAGAATAAGGCTCTTCTTCTTGCTTACTGAAATACCTTTGCAGAAATTCTTTTGACAGATGCAAGATAGTCCAGACACATTTCCCTGTATTATATGTGAGCTAACCTCCAGACCTAACAGAATCACAACAGCTCATGGTATCTAGGGTGTGAAAGCAAGAATGCAGTTCTCACTAGGAAAAAGGGGGAATTTCAAATTTTGAGTGCAAAGGCGTTGCCAGCCCTTTTGTTCCAAAATCTGAAACCCTAACCCTAACGATGTTGGTGTAAGGGCACAGGTAGAACACCTTTGCATCAGGATTGACTTGAAAAGGTGAAAAAACGTTGACATAAACCAAACTCGACACGACCAAACTAAAAAGAAAAATGGTTGGGCATATTGCATCCAAGGGAGGCATCAAAGCTGAAGGAGGACAAGGTCAGGCAACTACGTACCATATCATATACGAATCGCAGCAAAAAAGGTAGGACCCAAGTATCGAAAGCCCTTGGGCAAATGACCCGGGTTTTACTTAACATTTGCTTGTTTCCTCACACTATTCATACTTGATTATCTTTTATTTATGTTTATTATACTTGTGTTAAATCAATTTTGCAAATTGTTCATTTTTGTGATCTTATAAAGGTCTTAGTATTATAGAAATCTAGTTCTTTTGATTTGTGATTTTGGTTAGGTCTCTCCCACAGACACTTTTATTATAATTCCCTTGCAAACAAAGCATAATAAATTTGTTATTCAATCAATTATTTAAATGGCTTTTTTTTTCAAAACATCATTATGCTTCAAGAACTAATTAAATAAAAACATAAAGAATAAAAGCACAACTCTAATTGAGAAAAAATAAAACAAATTTCAAAAATATAAAATTAAAAGTCATTGGCGTAGAGTCCGTTATATCTTTAGCATAAAAGAGATAAATCTATAAAAATATTAAAAAATATAATCACAACGAGAGTACTTAAAAGATTTCTAATGATATTACAATAAAAAAAAAAGAAAACAAAATGGGAAACTCCTTCTATACAATCTTTAATGACATTGAAGTTTTCTACTTGGATCTTCTTCAAGTTTCCAATCTCTTAATTGTTGATCTGCCTAGACACCAATATTCTAGAGAAGAGCTTCCAAAAGAATGGATAAAGTGGTCTATGGTGGGTCTTCTCCCCAATATACTGAGGATTATCTTGAAAATTTGTGAAAAAAATGTTAGATTTATTGAGAAAAAAAACTGCTAGTAAACATACCCTAATATAATTATCAAAACTAATTAATTTTAGAAAAAAAACTGGGTATGGAAATACTTAAATTTTCTACTTGGATATGGGAGTTACAAATTTAATTAAGAGTTTGGGGGTGGGAGCGAGAGACTGTAATAATTTTCTGATATTGGCAAGAGCGCACTCAAATGAGTTGGTGTAATATTTTCTTTATGCAAAATAGTAGGTTCATTTGAGTAGATCAGTTCGAGTGGGTTGACTTACAAGCACAGTAGTTTCACCGGCAATGTCTCTAACGACAAATAAGTTTTTCCTCGCATTATGTATTGAAATGCATATTATTTACATTTTTTCCTGATGGTATCTATATGAATTTTGGAGGTTTAGACTAAATAAGAATATGATAATAAAAAAAACGCAATTTTGATTTGGATTGGATACGGGTTCGAATATTTGGATTCGGGTCGGATAGCCTATATCCGCTCCGTGTTGGAAAATCCCAAGATCGTCATCATGTTAAATCATCAATAAAATAAATGATTCGGGAATCATACCTGAACCCCGTAAATAGAGATTCATTACTCGAATCTTCTGGATATGAATCTTCAAAATTGTTATGTCTGATTAGTTTATTCTTTACTAATAACAGAATGTCATAAAGAAAACTTACATCTATTTTGGGTTTAATAGTCTTGAATTAAAGCTTTGTGTTTCATCCTCATCATATATATTATTGATGTGTTCAATGATAAACTCTCCTCTCACATCACTTTGCACATCTTTAAATCCGAATTATCATTAATATTTTCAACCATAAATAATTTTTTATCAAAATATAGAAGCCAAAATCTTTTGTGGTGACAGGATATTCAAAGGAACTAAATTTTCAAACAACCCCTTAGGATCAAGAAATATGAAATCGAACCTGAACCAGAGCCATTGTCAAAATTGATCCAAATTGTGTCGAAATATTTCAGTTTGGTTTATTTAAAGCTGAAAGTTATGAAAAAACATATTTGAATTAATTATTTTATTATTTTAATAATTAGCATAATAATTAATATGTTTTAGCCATCATAATCACATTAAAAAATGCTAACTTTATGGCTTGTAGTAGATGAATTTACTTTTTTTTTACCTCCTCACCCAAATATACACGACACTCTTTTGTAACATAACACATAATAATAAGGGCAATGTATTAGGTGTAAGATCCTCCAAATTAAGGTTGCTCATGAAGCAAGTTAAGTCGAGTTTTGCTCAATTCAAGCTCGGCTCATTTGCTTTCGATTTTGAATAAAGTTAATAAATCCTCTAGTTGGTCAAGTACGAGACAAGTTTGAGCTTGCTTGATTCTTATTTACTAATACTCTTATTTCCTATAATTCATACTAAAATTGTAACGGCCTGATCCAATTAATTTAAATTGATGGGCTTAATTATCTATTTAAAAATGATTAACTAAAATTAAAGAATGTAAGAATTATTCCAATTAATTATATATTGGATCTTACCCTAGTAGGTATTTGACGTGGGATTAACATAAATTTTTAAAAATAATATGAAATTTAATATATAATTAAATTATCTCAATTTTAATAGAATTATAAATAAAAGGCAATTTAATTTTGCATACTTTTATTTAAAATTGTTATTAGATAATGATATTTTATAATATAATTAAATTTCTATCATGAAATTTAAGATAAATACGGTCAAAATCTTATTCCTTATATAAAATTGAGCTTGAATCGAGTCGAGTTGAGCAAGTAACAACTCAGCCTAAAGTGCAATATACTAGGCTAAGTCATCTTTTTTAAAAGTTGTTAACCAAGTTAAAGATTTATAATCTATTTTTACTTGTAAACATGATCTTACCTTAATAGGTATTAAATATAGGACCAAGTTGAGGGATCTCACTATTCACCCACTTTAGTAAATTTTGTCCTCGAAATTCCTACATATAGATTGATGTTAGCCCTAGCCCACTTCCTTCTCTGGCTCGTGACTGACAGCTTAGTCATCGCCCTTAATCCAACCCACTATTTAACATAGAACTAGGTTGTTTTGATACAACTTGTAACGACTCGACTCAAAGTGCAATGTAATAGGTTTAATCATCTTTTCAAATCTGAGTGACTCAAATCAAAATGACTCAATGGAAGGGTTATTGGAATAAGACAACTTAAGTGTGCAAATAGAAAATGATTTAATTTTGAATCCTAAGCCGATATTTCAAGTTGCTTAACGGGATCAACTGAGCTAATTTAATGCGGAGTTTAATTTAAAGTGTTTTTCCTGATATTGCTAATAACCCCGTAAATTGTCATGTATTTTGAATATTGATCTAAGAAGTAAAAATCCTCCATTGTAACTTGTCCAAAACCTTTCTTCTATTTCAGATCGTGGACTTTGGAGCCAAAACTTGATTAAGGGGGTTTAAATCCCATTTTACACCATAAAACTTAGAATCTCATTAATTCTCCATTACGAATATCATAAGATTTAGCGCCATCGAATGATATTCGGTTGTAATTGGATTTTATCACCTATTTTTAGTTATGGACACACAAGGCCAAAACATGTGTGTCGGGCGTGCAAAACATCAACCTACTAGCAATGGAGGAGAAAATATAGCACATCGCATTGATTGTAAATGATGGCTTGTGACTCTATATGTGATAGGTATATGTTGGATGATGATTTAAATATAATAGCCTTGGTATGGATGTTCGTATGGATATGATAGCATGCTAGATTGATGTTGACGTGATGATTGTGTTTGGGCTGCATTAGATAGTTAGCATGCATGGAGTAGGGTTTAAGTAGTTATTGCATTCATTAGGTTGTATAGACTTGAGCTTGCCGAGCTAGGACATATAACCTCACTCATAGATCAATTAGGACTCCCCTTTGCTTGTTCTTTATTTGACTTCATCGTACTTTTGTTTTGTTTGAATAGTCAGTATCGTTTTATTAGATCTCACTAACTTTGGACTATTTAGTTGGCTTTTCTATGGTTTAATAAAACTTTAAAGTTAAGATCCTTTAAAGCATTTTTAAAAACATAAGATCTAACTCAAAGTCACTTTGGCACTATTTATGAATCAATACCCAAGCCTATTATATATGTATTAGTATTTGGATTTTTTGCAATAAGAGAGTTGGGGATTTGTTATGCAGCTTACACACAATGTACTCCTCAAACCCTATGTGGTGTAGTGATGGAAGGCATTGCAGAGTAGTGCAAATTCTAAAGTTTGTAGCAATTGGTTCTTTTGACATATTGGCAAGCAATTATGGAGGAGGTGGAAAGGGGATAAGTATGATATGCTTATCTCTCATTTGTCATGCTTAGTGTGTTGGCTTATGCTTTAGATGTGTTTGTCATGCTTAGCATATCGGTTTATACTTATGATACGTTTGCCACACTTAGCATACCAATTTGATATGTTCTTATTAGTTATTTTGAACCGGTAATCTATTAATTGCTGATATACAATTTTCTATGTATATTAGAGGTGTATAGTTGTGGCTGGGTGGACGAAAGGATCAAGATGACTCATTGTGGAAGCTGACCCGTGATTCTACGCTGATTATTTTATATGTTAGTATGATGTGTTTGTTATGAAGGAAGGTGGCTAATATGTTGTGATGTGGAATGTTAGGCTTTGGTCTTTGTGAATATGGATGTTTAGTGCCTTGTACAGAATTATTTATGTTATCTATTCCTGTTTGAGCTATTTTGGAGGCTATATGCTTTAGGCATGCAAGTACTCTCTAAGCCCCAAAGTTCAAGACCTGATGGAATAAAGCCCAAGTGCGTACACACCATGTTATTTGTACAGGTATTTCGGAGCATTAAAGATCATGAGTTGGAGGAGCTTCTATGTCTCTTTGTTTGTAGGAGAAAAGCCCATGGAAAAACCAACTGAGGGGTGGTAGCTAGACGACTATCATAGCCTCATCAACTGAGGAAAATTATGATTATGTGAATGTAAATGTATGTGTGTATGTATGTGATGACAGTTGATATGTGAATGTGATGTGCGTAATGTTTTAACAATGTTTGTGCTTAATCAAGACGAAGGAGGTGGTTTAGATGACCATAGCATCTCATACTTGGGTATCATGTTGCAATGATGCATGGGGTGATGACCATGTTCCCTTTTGCCCTATTAATATTATATTTTTCTTACATGTATAGTATAATAGGTGGTTGTCTTAGGGAGAATTTTTCCAACCATCCAAGTTATGGGGGAAACTTTGTCAGACTCTCTTTAGGATTTTAACTCCCCTTATAACTTCGACACATGTATGTTGTCCTATTTGCATGCGCCCAGCCCTTGGTGCTCTATATCATGTATGCGCATGTAGATGCCTGCTTAACCCTTTCATGTTTTAACACATCGAATGTAGCCAGCTTTTCGGTTCATGTGAATAAGAGTAGCAGTCTAAAGTTCAATACTCTGATTCGGTTTTGGGTTCAAACACTATGCTTCAACATATGGGTGTTATAATATATATGAAGTATAAGAACCAGAACACTATGCTTCCCCTAGCAACAATCGTAAATTGCCTCCTACTTGTTGTTAACTTAATAATAACCACCTTGTATTAGTGTACTTGTTACTTCTTCTGTTTATTTAATTAGCTTCTTTCTAAATATTTCATGTATATTGGTTCTTATTATGTAGTTTCAATCTTGTATTGTTTACATTCATCTAAAAAATGCTTTATGGCATGGAAACTTACCTTGTAGGATTATGATAATATAATATCATTTCTAATTCATAGGATCATAACCTAAGAACTCACATGGAAAAAATCAAAATTTTAATTTATGTTTTAAATAAGGCCTAAGGTTGGGAAAAACATAGACACCCGAACACGTACAAAGAGTAATATGGAGACAACTCTCTTGGGATAAAGATACTACTTATTGGGGTTAAATAGACGACTTCAAGGTTGTGTGATAGAATATAGGATGATAAACTTGGTAAAAATAAGATGAATAATTAGGTTAACTTGATATGTCAATACATATGGATGAACTAGGAGAACTTAACCCCAACTAGAGACTCTCCATTAGGAAGGTTAACCGGTGAGCCCGAAGACTTGTATAAAGACCTTAATGCATCTACATTCAATGTTAATTATTGAACATATAATAATGAGTTAAGAAGTTATTTGAACTTTTGACATAGGAATAAAATTACAACACCTTATATTTATATTTATATTTATATAAAGTAGTAAATTAGATTTATTTTTCAACAAATTCAAGTATAATATCCTACAATGGCATACTCAGAAAAGGAGGTGGAAGTAGAGGTTTGGAAAAGAGAGCTAAACTGGTTTTAATGATATGTCTAAGTTTCCACTCAAACATGGGGATAAAATATTTTACTCACAACAAGCTGGCCTTGATTATATCATGGGAGCAAATACCAAGAAGCCGGCTATTTCTCATAAAATATTTTCACCATTAACAAATCATACCCATATATACAACTATAAATAGATCATACCATCAATGAACACAAAGGCAAGCAAAATAATCAGATCAAAATATACTCAGCAAAGCAAGAAGGCAAGAATGGGCAGCAAAGGAACTGCAATGCTCTTCAACCTGGCTTCCATCATTTGTTTTCTTCTCTTCCTTTCCATTGCAGATGGAAGATTGTTTGCTGGTTGTAAGTCTCTCAAATACCTCTATTCAAGAACAGTACAACTTGTGTTATTTTTTACATCTCCTTAATTACTTGCACATCCTTAATATGTGTAGGGGTGAACATAGTTCGGTGAAAATTGAAAATGAAACCAAAATCTAATAGAATTATCAATTTGGTTTGGCTTTGAACTTGTTTGGTTTAATTTGTTTTACTTCGTCCAAAATATAAGTTCCTTTTAAGGTGGAGCTGAAACCCTACTGACAGAACCCAAATTAAAAAATAAAACTTATATATATATATATATATATATATATATATATGAATGTATGTATATTTATATATATGCTTTATGCAAATTATTGTCAAGTTAACTGATTCATTTATGTTTGATTTGAAAATATTTAATCTAGTATCCATGTCTACATTAATTTTGAATGAGGTTAAGTTTGCTAAAAATATGGTTAAATCCAAATTATATATGTATAGACATTATAACATATCATGTTTTGTGTTTTGCAGCAAAGGCTGAGAGCACTCCGGTCTGCGAATCAGTTTATGGAGCGCAATCTGGAGATACATGTTTTGGAGTGACCCAGCTCTTCAACCTCACCACCGATTTCTTTGATGGGATCAACCCTAATCTGGACTGTGACAATCTCTTTGTTGGGCAATGGCTCTGTGTTGAAGGCTCTTTTTAATCTCTTGGGTCAATCACAATTTGGCCTATGTTTACAGATTGAATTGGCTTAATCTAAATTTATCTATCTATATATATATGTATGTTGTATGGAACTTGGTCTATATGAACCAAGGGCAATTAATAACAGCCAAATAGGGAGAATGTTTTGGCATGAAGATGTGGATTAATATGGGATGTTAGTAATTATGCTTATGATGTTTCCTTGGTTAGCTCCATGATTGGCTTAAATAAATGTTAATTTGAGTTTAAATCACCTTTTTAGCTCCAAAGACTTTCCGAGTCGTTTTAACTTCACTCTATGACTTTTTGAGTCAATCTCCGTTCATTTCATAATCGCCACCTCTTTACTCTTTATAAATATGTATATCCAAAGGTCAAAACAACATACTAATTTGAGAATTATTATTTTTTATAGTCCCGGAACTTTAAAATTATGACGAGTTCATAACTCTTACAAATTCGGGTTTTCACCGTGGATAGTGGTAATTTTCTATTTGTGATTTTACTTATACTGAAGAATATTATCTGCTCCATAACCTAAGGTGAGCAATTTCAATATTGCTTTATACGTACACATGATTCAAATTAAATATTACGTAGGAAAAACCACACCATGCATCACGTGCACGGGATTTGGATCCAGATGAGCAAACCTAGGTAAGATGTCCCGCTACTCACGAACTGTACTGTATAAATTTTAATTTTATATATAACTCTTATTGAATAATGAGATATTTTAATTTTATTTTGAAGATATCTTATTTGAATAAAAAGATTAATTATAATAATTTATTTTTTTCAAAACAATTAAGTAGATTCTTATTAGTTGGAAGTTCAAAGTTGAGATTAATCATGTTTGAACCCGTGACCTTTAACCATTAAAGGTATTTTTATTATTGTTTTAAGAAATTAAGGTTAGCAAGATTTGAACCTCTCTAAGAGGTATTTTTATAAAATTTTTTAGCTTTTTTTGTATTTTAATTATCTGATTCTCCTATTTTTAATCTAAAGTTGAGTGCCACTTTTATTAATAACTGCAAAACCCGTGATTCGAGTCACGGTTTTATACTCGTTAGCCGATCGGTTCAGCCGTCAGTTCGAGTTGACTGTATTTCAGAACACGTGTACTGAGCTGATGCCGGTCACGTGTATGAGCTGTGAGGGTAATGTGTAGCGAGGATATGATGATAATGAAATGAATGAGCAGAGAATGAATTATTAGAATGCATGAGAGCATACAGTTGACGATTTTAGATTTTTTTCATTTTGTGATCGAAGAAATAGTTTTAGGCCGTTTACCGCGTTGGGATGCGTTATGGGATACTTTGGGTGGGTTATTAGTTATGGAGCATGTCATTTGGATCTTGTGTGTTTTATTTTATTTTATAGGATTTTTACTGATATTTCTAGATTTTATTAGAATTTATTACGCATTAGTTATTATTTTTTACTCGAGACGGACTCGAGTCAAGTTTTATTTACAAGTTTGCCACCCAACTATTTCTTTCTCTTCCTCGACACCTCCCCCACCCAAACCCTCGCCACACCTTCCATCGCCGCAGTCAAGCTTGCAGGTATGTTTCTATTTAATTTCCTTACATGCAGATTTCTCTTCATGATTTATTTGGATAACGGTGTATCCAGGACTTGATCAGAAATAAGTGGAACCGACCTTGGTTGAGATGACAAGGTAATTTTTATGGATTTTTATCATGATATCAAATTATTGGTTAGTTAGATTTGAGGTGAGTATGTTGTAGTGCTAGTGGAGGTATAATGAGTATATGATCCCATCTTATGCCAGATTTGGTTGTCAGTAGATGACGGCAGGAATCTGACAGAGATGTCATGTTGGGATTAAAGACTCACGAGTTCTGTCCATTGCATAAGAGACTGGAGTAGTCGTGTTATCAACATGTTCGATTTTCATGGGACATGGTGTACATTGTAGGGATGAATTTGAAGTAGGGAGCTTGAAGAAATAGTGCGATAGTAAGGAGCCTTAAGTATGAGGATACTAGCTAGTTAGTTGGCACATGATATGGATCTCCGACTATATTGGACAAATCCTTAGGGATTTTTGCCAATGGAGCCAGTGAAGTATATGAGGCAGAGATAAGATTTTGGGTAGATGACTCGTAATAAACCATTCCTAAAAGACAGTAGTAATAAATGAGGGTGAATAGTGAGATTGAGACCATAATGCGACGAGGAAAATATCAGGACCACCACTGCCTACTAGAAATAAGCTACAAGATTAGCGATTGTCGTTGATGACCAGTTAGCACTGTTAGGAGCAACCACTCCAGATTTCAGGAGACTAGTGTGGGTCCAGCATAGGTCACAATAGTGTGTCAGCATCATGATCCAAATCCTCCAGATCAGACACGCATGGTTGGAGAACATGAGCATAGTAGTTAGCAGCCACCTCTATGAAGACAGAACTATGGGAGATGACATGGTAGACGACATGTCAGAGACAGTAGTAGGTTTACGATGTATAGGATTAGGATTAGATTTTTAGCTTTTAGATAGTATTATTGCCGACAGAGTTGCACAACCGCCGACCGAGTGCACAACCGC
>JAVDBV010083344.1:0-12475 GCA_032619315.1 Piper longum | reverse complement strand
CGGAGTGGAGGGAAGGGAGAGGGTGGCATTCTCGTAATTAAAAATTGACTCGAATCCGATTCGAATATAAAATAATAATTAATTTAAAATAATTAAAAAAAATCCAAAAAAATATTAAAAATATAATAAACTATAATACACATAATAATATCAAAATAACATCAATATATGATTTTTATATATTTATGTTATAAATTATCAATATATATTTTTATATAACCGATTCGGACCAATTCCGATTCCGATTCCTGACTGATTCAAAAAAACCGATTTTTGGCCGATTCAGACCGATTCCGATTCCGATTCTGATTCATTGGAAAACCAATTTCAATTCCGATTCCAATTTCTACAACCATAGGCATAATAATACCTTTTGTAATGACCTCAATTATTTTCGAATAATTAGGCTCATCACTACTATTAATAATGCAAGGGGTTCATCGTGAAATAATTAGCCACTTCTCCTATTACTGCCCTGTCATGGCATGATCATTTGAAAGGTAGAAATATTCTAAATTCTTTCTATTGCTATGCTTGTGCTGAAACATACATGGATGCAAAGTAAAAGGATGAGGTTTACAGTTAAAAACGATAGTGTTAAAGAGATGGTTTCGACAATACATTCTCACGTCAATTTTATGGCAGGTTGTTTTATTTTGTGATTAGCTCAAACAAGTATAGGAGGATGGGTTATGTTGTTTTCAATTATAATAGGTGTCTAATTATCTTTTCAAGACTATGGATCAGCAGGGAGAAATTCTGGCCCAAGAAAGAGAACTAGAAGCAATGGGGTAAGCGATCAGTACAACAAGAACAATAACCTACAAGGATTAATCATTTTGAAGACGATCACAAGTACTTAGAACGATAGGGAATTACATTCTCTAGGGAATGTATATTCTTCCCATAGGGAAAGTATAATTATTCTTTTACATAAGTATTGGAGAAAATCTATAATTCACCCGTTAACTGAATAGGTACTGAGAATGATATGGGGAATTGTTAGAGAATTATATTCGCCTATAGAAAAAAGTGAGAATTGCTTGACAAATTACTCTAAATTATGCTATTAATAAATAAAATTTATAAAATAAAATATACTAGTAACAAATTATCACCAAAAAAAAGCTAAATATAAATATTTTTTTTATAATTAATTTTGTAAAGAACAATTATAATTGAATCCATGGAATCATTGCTATATCTCAATCGTCAAATAAAATTGGTTGATTTCTATACTACCTGTTTTTATAGCACCCTCCTTGACTGATCTTTCAAATATAGTACTCTGCTTTCCACTTGACCCCAAGTGATCACCCATCACCCAAAAAATAGAAAAAAAAAAAACCTCTTTACAGGGACCAAAATCAGGTAATATTAACTATCAGTTAATAGACCAACCACCATCATAAAAGAAATATAAATTACTACATTAATATAAAGTGCATCAATTGCACTTTAAAAAAAGATCATACAAAACACGTTAGAAAACAAATATCCAGTTCTCTATTACAGATGAAGTTAATTTCAAATTCTCAACAAATGGTAGAATAAGTGATTAAAAATGACTTTTCCCATATGGCTTGTAGAAAAACCAGTAAAATCTTGATCAAGCACTATAAAACAAAATTTTAATATGGCCTATCTGTTGGGACAGCCAAAACAAAACTCCCAATGCAAAATGATAGATTCTTGAGAATATGTCAAAAGAGTAAAACCGGCCTTAAGGTATTAAAAGCAATTGTATCGCACCATCACTGAAGAACAACTTCCACTCCAAAAGCCTAAAACAACAAAACATATAAGGTCAACAATACATTCAACAGCAACCTACTACATGACAATACCAAAATTTCCATTTCTCAAAGCCTTATTCAACATATAAACAACTAAACAACCTGAATAAACTTAAGGAATCATAATAAATTATCAAGATAAATAATCATGCACAGGACATACAACAAATTTATTATACACGACCAAATAGTATAATCCAACAAAGAGAGGAACAAAAAGGAACATAAAATAAAAATAAATATATTAGGAAATATATAACAAATAGAGATCTTTAACTTGTTTAGTAGCCATAAACCTCAACCATACAGACCTTTTCTCAACTAGCAAACTCATAATTGTTGCTTTCGCTGTCTCAAATTCTTGAAATTAGCAGCACAAATTTCAAAGCAACCTCCAAATTTAAAATTTCTTAAGAGCTCTCAACTAATTATCTCCTCCAAACTAATTAGCTTTCTTTTGATGCTTCTTATTATAAAGGTTTCAAGTGCTTCAGTCAATCACAGTATATCATACTTGACTTTAACGATTGTTTTTTATTTTCCACAAGAAGTAGATGGTTATCCAACATATCTTCACATCCATTGTCAAGATCATTTACATTTTTATTCAATATATCTTTTGCAGTGCAACTAAATTCCCAGTGGCTGTGCTTTTTCCTATGACAAGACAAAGATTGTCTTAATAATCTAAACCTTTGAACTAATTTTGTTTTGGTGATGGATGCACCTACAAATAACACATGTTTATTAGTATCAATTGTACATAATATTAGCAAATGCGAGTTTAACCAACTAATAATATGAGCTTGGTACACTCTACCGATACTTCTTAACTTGTCACTAGTTTTTTGTCAACCTCATGCCACCCAAGTTCGTTTGTTTCTTTTACATGTTTGAAAACATCATATGTTGTCTTTAATGTTTTGAAACAAGACTGTATTTTGTCTCCAGTAATGTCAAAACCCATCTATTTGTTAAAGTCAGTAATAACTTCTTTCCAAACCTCTTTAGTGCATGTTCCATTCAATAACCTTCTTCCTTTGTTAATGAATTCCACTAAAGTCTTGATTAAACACTTGTCATGTGTTGGCTTCCATGAAAAAAAACTTCTTTCTCCTTTTTCTTCTATAACTTTTTCTTTCTTTTTCTAGCCCTGAAAGTGACCCACCTATACAAAATAGTATCACTTGATTAACTACATCAATATTAGTCACACAATAACTAAACACCAAGCTAAGTAAATAAAAGTAAAAAACTCTATTTTAAACCACATCACTTTCATCTATGTTCGAACAAGTTTTTCTCTCTATGGATGGCTTCAATTGTTTCTTAACTAGAACTTCTTCATGAGAGAGCCTAATAAAACAGAAAAATCATTTAAAATATAAAATTTAAATAATTTTGACATGCTCGTTGTGTATTTAGTTAGCAAATATAAATTATGCTATCTATTTTAATATTTGATAAGAATAGTATGTATAATTGCCAAATCATCATAAATCATATGTTTGTCCATTGAAATGGAAAATAGGTGTGTAATTGAGGTCTAAGGATGTAAGGTCACCAAATATTAAATACCTATTAAAATTCGTTAGAGTATGTAAGTAGGGATGAACTTAAATATAATTTTTAACTTGGGATAGCTTAACCCATTTGAAGGTATAAATTAATCTCATCAGTTAGCACTAGGACCAGGTCATGTGGCATTAGGGCAACCAAAGTGTGGCAGTTAGGGTTGGAATTGGAATGCGTGCCTTATAAAATATTAAGAGTTATTTTTAATTATAAAAATTTGAAGCACATCGTAAATGGATATTTTCTACTCATATTAAAGTGTTCAATTTGAAAGTCGATTTGCATTGTCTAATCATTATAAGTATGCATCTCAAAAGTGTACTCTTCATGATTATTATTTATTGTCTAAGTCTATCTAAATGTGCATGCATTATGTTTTGCTCCTATGGATTTGTATGCTGGTTCTTTGAGTTGATTAATATAAAATCTCGGAAATTTGTAATGGAAATTTTACCAGGTAAGTAGAAAATTTAAGTGTCCAACAGATATACTTCGTACATTTAGGCATGGTCATGGACAACACACAATAATATAAGAGATACAAGTAAAGGGTGAAGCCTAAGAATGATTCTAAGAGACCAACCACTAAAAAGGGAAGCTTGAGAGTCAGTCAACTAGCAAGATAGTAATAATCAATGAGATTGGTAAAAAATTGAGATTAATTGTCTAGGGAAATGAAGGGCTGCCAAGAATACCTATTGGGTGTAAAACTTGGGCCAATTACCTGAAGGGTTTCAAGTCGGTTCAATCTCTACTCGATCAGATTAGCTGGGTTCAGCCTTCTTGCCATTGCTCGAGTATAGTATGGTATCTAGTTGCCCAGCCCTAGCCTCCTATGGCTTTGGTACCCGTGTTGGACACTACATGCCCGAATGTTTCTTATTGGTTTGGGCAAGTCGAGTCTAATTTGACGTTGATGTTAGGATTGAGTCCTACAAAAATTAGTGTGTGTGTTCATTGTGTGTTTGGCCCCCATTGAAATGATCCTAGCCCCTCCAGGATCCACAGCCTCGTTCCCAAGATTACCTTGAGTGCCTTAAGATGGAAGCCCTAAGGTGAGCCCATCTGAACTGGGCAGGCCGCCCTTGCGCTAGCCCTTAGTGATTTTTGGGCATCTATTAGGCACAACGGCACTAGAACAGCGCCCTTGAAACCAGATTTGAAGTTTCCCCTTTTTTTATGGCACAAAGGTGTTGGGAGAACACCCTTATGCCTAGAAGTTGACCCCGCGTTGTGTCTGGTTCGGTTCAGCATTATGTGTGCTCGGTTTTTCTGGTTTTTTGTGGTCTAGCTTGCAGAGGCCAGCGCCCCTACACTGTGTACCAGTAATATTTCCCTCTTCTATAAATTCACCTATTTCCCTTCATTTTTCACCTTTTAGCTCCATTCCTTCCTACCCTCCCTTCCTCCCTTGCCTTTCCTCTTCTTCTCCAACTCTTCCAAGCCTTTACAAGGCTTCTCCAAGCCAAGCCTAACCTCCTAAGGACGAGATAGGAAGCCCCAAGAGACCTCCCCTTGGTTTTGCAAGAGGTAAAAGTCTCTCTTTTTTTATCTTTGATTTGTTATATGCTTCTATTAGTGCGTTTGTACTTGTTTGTATTTTTGTGCATTTGTCTCATATAGATCTTTGTGTCAGGAATCACTAGGATTTTGAATCATATCATTTGCATGCCTATAAAAATATCTTTGTATTTTTAAATACTTTGTGGTCATTGGCTTGCACTATTTCAGTGGCAAATGAATAACTCTATGTTATAGATGGTATATTTGCATGTTGGTTGTCATGTTATGTTTATGAATAATATATTTACAACTTTTATGGATAATATTTTGTCTGTTATGGTATGCATGACCTTGTTTGAGTGCTAAACTTGGCGAAAGGTAACACCTTTCATAGTCCTTGTGACCTTGCTGCCCATTTCCCCAATTTTTGAACCTTGATGTAGGTTTCTGTTGATTTCCATCTTCTTTGTGTTTGTAGATCTTCTTGTTAGCTTGATTTTGGAAAAATATCACACTAATAAAACAACTTTAAAGGCATGAACAAAACCCCTAATCGTTTGGCGTGTTTGTTGTGATGTATGTATGCCTTATCATTCGCTGAGATTGTACTCCGGGGTGAGCCTACTAAAATATGTTAATTAAATCATTAAAAATTGCATAAGGACACTCTAGGTGTCTTCAGGAAACATGTAAATTTTGATAATAATTTAAAATCATGTAAGGTGTTAGTTGATCTGGTATTCTAGAGTGTGCAAGAATGTAAGGTGAAACCCAAGTATACTTGTAAAGTCCTTACAAGTCCTTTTAAGTTTGGATTTTTCAACTAAATATACTTGTAACCTTAAACCCTAATTAAATTATCTAAAGAGGTTTAATGGCCTATTAAGGAAGTAATTAAGTTAATTGAGTATCCTATATGGTGTGCATGTGTTGAGGCCTTGCATGATGTGTTGCCGATGTGATCCATATTTGATTGGGTTCCATTTTTGTGGTAGGATATGCGGGGTGAGCTCGTCAATTTAAGATGCAGAGCTTCCCTCATCAAGGTCCATAGGACTCCCTTTACTTCTATTCTGCTTGGCTTCTTGTGTGTCGTGTTTAATCGTATTTTACACATAGGACGACATTGTTAGCATTTTATCATATGTCTCTATTATCAGGCAATTTAGTTGTGTTTTTCGTAAATTAAATATAACTTTAAGGTTGAGATCCCTTGATAGTCTTCGAAAGAGAACCTCCATAAATCAAATTATACAAGTCCGTGTCTAAGCCTATTAAATATAGTATGTGGGTTCGCAAGTTTACAAAAGATAGAGACATGTACTGGTAATATGAATTGTATCAAACCATAAAGTAGTGTAATATACAAGGGTATTTCATAATGTAATACATTTATAGAATTTGTGGCACTAACCTAATTGTGTTGTTGTCACCTGACTATCGTGGCAGGTGTTATATTGAGGATGTGATGGAATAAGATTCTTGTATAAGTTATCTTTGCTAATAGCCTGCTAAGGCCTTCTAAAGTTCTTAAGTTTTTCGCAAGTAATAAAATACTCATTTGGTAGTAGTTATTTATTCTATATCTATGTAGGTGAGGTCATGTGGTATTGTAACACCCCAAATCCAGTTCAAGCTTGTGAACCGAACCAGAATGTCACAGGCCCCAACTGGGTTGACAAATCCGAACCCAAGTCATGCCGATCTAATGTTGGCATATTAAGATGAAGATACGATCTGCTATATGCATGGATGAATACACAGGACCCTAACATGCTACTATATTGATGACATGAAATTCAATTCATACACCAACAATAGTTGCAATAAAATCAATAAAAATTTCAAAATAAAACGGACAATTTCCCCCCTAAAAGTGCAATTAAGGGCCACCCTGTCAAAATAACATATACAAACATATACACATATATAAGATATGTACACTCACCCAGAATTCTAATCTACTGTATGCATCAATCACTCTCGGCCCACCTATGCATTCTATTTATATTTTACATCATATCATCATGTTTTGCATTCTCTCACATTAGTTTCAATATAATAAAATCATAAACAAAATATTAAATATTCAATCATTCGACATGACTGTGCAAGAGACCTCATTACTCCTCCATCCAACCTAGCACATCCAATCAAGCTCATCACCAAATATATTATAAAAACACGTCAATAACAAGTACTATTGGTCCAAAATATAACTAATATCAAATTAGCTATGAGAGTAAACTCTCATATGAAAGAAAATATTCATATACTTCTCGTGAACTCTTTGAAGGGCACCTACTGAGGAGCCACTAGTCTGCAAACCCGGTAGCATCCTTAACTGACTGATCTATTACTGTTGATGCCTCTCTCAGCATTTTCTTCTTTTATTTTCTAGTCCTTCGGGACTACTAGTATAGCCTAAGCCCTCTCCTTACCTCCAAAAGTCTCCTGGTCTTGAGCATGAAGGTTGACTACTCTCAGTCAGTCACCTTTAGTACCCTTTGAACTGCAAGTTCAAACATGCGTTATACTTAACAGTACCCGTAAACCTCCACGTTCTTTGGGTGTGAGGAACTCAAACATAGAGTTGTTAGAACCCCTTGGGAATCAAAATAGTTCGCTCATTAATCCAAAGCCTGCTTTAACTATCACGTGCATCGGCTTATGGTACGTGCAAGTCGATTTCCTTATCTTTCGTCTTATTGAAAACTCGATAAAATTATATATATAGACCTGCGAAGGGATTTATAAAATAGACGTGAAGGCAAGTTGTGGTGGATCTTATTTTTTAAAACATACTCAAGGGATTTCATCTTTGAAGATTATTAATCTTGGAAACCAGTTCGATAAAATGGCCTGGGTTAAGTGAAATCCGATAAAACACCACTTAACCCGTCTTGTAATTAATAAATAAAACATACAATAGAAGAGAGCATAAAACAGAGACTCCTAAACGGACCTGGTAGAAGCTCCAAGTGTGTCCTCGCGCCTAGGCGGTGAGCTCCTACTTCGTAGCTACACATCAAATCTAAAAGGTAACGCCGACTAACTGAATGATGCATCGAACTCACCATAAATATCACACTCACAATGCAATCATCATCAATCAAACTATCAACAATTGTTAGTATAAAAATAATTATAACTCATTATATTCATACTAATTTTATTATGTTTTTCTAAGTTACAATGCAGTCAATTAGAATGCTCAAATTTAGTTTACCTAATTAGATCATTAGCATTTATCCATTATCAATCAAATTATGCAACTCATTGTTTCATTCACAATCAAAATTTATCATGACAATTGATAAATCCTAACATACTATGCTAATAATCATCAATTTTAAATAATTAAATTGAAGATAATTATACTTCTCATAGTTGGCAATTGGTGACGCCTAGGGTTTCGTCGCAAGTCTCGGAGCTCGAATTCAGCGTTCGATGGCATCCAAAGTTTGATTAGGTTCAACTGGATGAGCTCGATGGAAGATCCGGCAAAATTCAAGCGAATCCGGCTTTCTGACAGGTTCTAGTGGTTTTTCGACAACTTCCCGGTGGTTTTCTGATGACTATTGCCGATAGAGGCTATCGGTGGGATGGTGGTGGTATGGGTACTGTTGGAACCGGCTCAGTGAGCCCGACACGTCTACAACGTCGACGTGGTCGGCAAAGGGCAGCAGCCCGCTGGAAAAAGGGCAAACAAGGGTGTTTGGTGGTGGCATACGAAATCCGGCCGGGTTGGACAGCGATGGGCTCTTCTCTGATCGAGGGAATGTCATGGGAGGGTCAGTGACGTCGAGGTAGCAACAAGATGGCGGCGGCGACGGTTACCAGAGGCAGAATCGACGATGGGTGCATAGTTCTAGGATCCGGCTCCCTCGCATTGTGGAGGTCGGGCGACAGCTGGTGGCGCTTGAGGTGGCACGACGATGACGCAATGGTGCTTGGTGGCATCGACTGGCAGCGGAGTAGCTGCGGCGGCGCCTAGAGTTTGGGGAAGAAGGTGTCGAGAGGGAAGAAAATAGGTTGCGGGAGAAGGTCAAGGTGATCGGTGGGATACTCGTAAATAAAACTTGACTCGACTCCGACTTGAGTCAAGAATAATAACTAGGTCATAGTAAATCCTAAAAAAAATCCAAAAAATTGGAAACAAATCCTATAAAATAAAACAAATACCACAACATCCAAATGACATGCTCTATAACTAATAACCCACCCAAATACGATCTAACACGTCCTGATGTGTTATTCCGCCTAAACTAATTCTACGGTCACAAAATAAAAAAAAGACAAAATCATCAATTGTATACTCTCGTATCTATTGATAACTCAATCTCCTAATATATATTTGACGCTATTATCAAATACTTTGGTATACATTATCCCTCATAACACGTGCGCACAATCGGCCTAGGCCCCACGCATGTGTTCTGAAAGCGGAACTAACTCGGACCATGTTCGAACCGACCGGCTAATGACTATAAAACCCCCATTCGAGTCGCGGGTTTTACAGGTGTTGATCACCTAGGAGCGGGGATCAGTAACTCTGGTGAAGGCATGGGCCTTATGTGTTATGTGTTGTATTTGGATTTACGTTGTATAGATGATTATATTATTTTGTGGGCTTGGGAACTGAATTTGATTTTGGGCCATGCATGATTTGGATTGGGTATGATATGTTGTTTATGCACATGTGCTTAATATTTTACTTTATTTTATTCTTATTATCAATGTGGAGTAAATAAACATTGGGGTAAAGGCTAACCATCATCTACATGGTGTATAAGACTGAAATTCATAGAACATGATGAGGAGCAAACCCAGGTGTACGAAACGTATTGGTTGTAGTTGTGTGTGTCGAGAGAAAAGTAGGTAAGAGTAGCATATGGTTCATACTGCGCGAATAAACCACGTGAAGACCAACATATTTGGTTGTAACTGTGTGTGCGCGAATAAACCACGTGAAGACCAACATATTTGGTTGTAACTGTGTGTGCGTAGAGAAACATAGGTAATAGAAGCAAACGGTTCACACTGCACGAAGAACCCAAGTGAAGTCTAGACCTGACATCTAATGATGTCTCACTATTTATTTTTAATATGAGGGTTATGCATAACGTGTAACCATTATACAGTGTATAACGACGAGACCTAAAATGTAAAATAATAGGCCTAAGTCATTTTTAAAAGTTATTAATCAATGTTAAAGATTAATAGTTCATTTTCACTAATAAACCGGATCTTACCCCAGTAGATCTTAGATGTGGGATTAAGGTGGGTTTATTATACTCCACCTACCTTAAGAAATTTTATCCACATAATTCCTATGCTTGGCCTGAAGCAAGCCCTAGCCCACGTCCTTCTTAGCCCATCGCCAACGACCTAGCTTATATCCCTAGTCTAGCCCACCATCTGACATGGAACTAGGTTACTCTAATTTGATCTGTAAAGGTTCAGCCCAATTAGTCCAAACTAATAGGCATAGTCATCTCTTTAAAAGTGATAAATCAAGTTAAAGACCCTAAGCATATCCTTATTAATATATTGGATCATACCCTACTATGTATTTGATGTGAGACTAACATAACTTTATAGGATATATTACATTTCACACAATTGCGCAGGGCCTTTATAGGTGGTATTAGAGTGAATCTGTGATCATATTAGATGGATAGTGGTATGTTATAAAAATAAATTTTCATGACGAAATTTCCATTACATGGGTGGAATTTAATATCCCTTAAAAAAGTTAAAATAGTGCATCCAATGCCCGCTAGGGTAAAATCTAATATATAAGTGTGGATGTACACAATATTTTGAACTTGATTAATCACTTTGAAAAATGACTAAACTCATTTATCTATCTTCTATCTATATATATTTTTTTCATATATATAATAAGGAAACAATTTTTGACAAGTCAATTTAAGGAGGAATCAGCAAATGTCAATTTTTGATTGGTTAATTAAACACTAATAAACAAAAAAATAATACGTATATACCAAGTAATATAAAGATAAAAATTAAAAGATACAGTCCATCGAGTGCCATTATGTTGTCAGAAGATAAAATCATCAAGTTCCGGTAGGTTACTAATAGATCTGCCTTTGTTTGAGATTAATATTCAACAAAAAAATATTACATAGAAAGTAATCTAAAGATAAAGATCAGAAGATAAATATTAGCAAGTACCTATGTTACAAATAGATCTATCTTTGTTTTAGATTAACTTGAGTGATATCATTATCACTGCATGTAAATAATTACCATGATTATCAGTTGTCAATTATACATGCTAATAATTATGTTTAACGCTTCAGGTGTATTTCGATTTGGTAGATAGGTAAAAGCTCAGGTTTAGTGGGCCTTGTATTGTGATTTGGTGCTATTCGAGTACCTCTATTCGCATATTGAAAACTCCTCGAATCGACTCCACTCTTTAGCTTGTCAAGTTAAACTCAATAGATATGTAATAAAAGTTATCAAAGCATGTTACCTTATTTTTATATTAGCTAAATCAATATTTTTAAATAACGTAAATAATATATTAATCAATTTCAAGTATTAAAAGATTGATTTGCACGAACATCATATATTTTTTTATTTACATAATTAAAATTTTAATATATATGACTCGAACTCGGCTCTGAGTCGACTCCACCCCATGGTAGGCCAAATCAAGTCCGAGTTTCGAGTTTTTAAGCTATCCCTTTATTAAGAAATTTATTGCATGCTTCTGAAATAATTGATAGTTACAAAGTTGTTTATTTAAGCAATTCCAAATCCTTATAAAAAATAGTTATTTTCTTATGGTTATTTTTTATTTTGACTTTTTTATGATTGTACCTAAATGTTCTGTAATTAACTAAAGTTGTACATTAATTCTTTATTATTTTAAATATGCAATATATTATAATTTAATTAATAATATACAAATAAAATAATGTAATTTTGTAATGCATATATTGATAAATATTTAATTCAACCATAAATTTTATATATATAAAAATAATATGCTCATTGAAATCAATTTGAAATTATCAAAACGAATTATACGATAAACTTTTAAAATTAAATATTAAACAATATATAATTAGTTAACAACGTTTATTTCAAACAATTATAGTAAATATTGGCTAAAGCAAAGAGTTTTTGGCGAGTATGAGACAAAAGTAAAGAGTTTTGGGCAATAAGGAGGTGAGTTGGAGAATTGGCAATGTGAGAGATTATTGAGTTCTAATTGGCTGGTTTCTCGGCTAGGATAAATCTTTCGAGTCGGTAGGTTAAATTCTTCCATGAAGTGAAATTCTAAATATTTTTGGAATTTCATAAGGTAGTTGAGTAAAAAGAGAATATGGAACAAATTGGCCTCCCAACTAGGAAAATCTTTCCTCTGCATATTAGCACAGATTGGAACTCAAGATTATTAAAAGGCGAGCTAGAGACTTGGAGAGATGAAGAAATTGATTGAAGAGTTGGAGATATGTGGGGATAAATTGTGTGTTAAGGAAAGGCCAAAACGATGATGAAAGTAAAAAAAAACACTGTCATGTTATAATATATATATATATATATATATATTATAACATGAC
>JAVDBV010083342.1:0-13296 GCA_032619315.1 Piper longum | reverse complement strand
ATTAAATTGGACCAAACATCATAAAGCCGGGCGTGCCGCATCCAAACAGACGTTCTGAACGCTGAAGGAGGCTAAGGCCGGGCAACTTACAACATATCATATATAAACTCCGGCAAGAAGGGCCGGACCCTACTAACTTGATTCAGGTAACAACCGAACCGACAGTAAAAACCCTCGGGCCGATTGCCCGGGTTTTACAGAGAGAGCACCGTCCAAGGAAAAGGGTGGAGAGGGAAGTCATAGTCGGGTAGAAAAGGGGGTCAACCTCCTCCATACTTGTATCGTAACCGCCCGCCCTATTTCATCTTAATAATAATTTAAGGGCTGGACTTTTACTTAATAAAATAATTAAACAATAACAAATGTGTATCGTGAGTGGAGAGCAGTATTTAAAATATAATTGTTGATCATTGTTAATATCCAAAATATATGTTAATAACAAGTCCATCAATATAATAATATATCCAAGTCCATGTACCCAATCAACAAATGAAAGTCTACTACTTGCAATAAGTTCTACTACAAACGCAAATGATAGTAAATAAAACTCTAAATGTTGATTCCTCCATCCTGTCACTTAGATTGAATGTCCACTTCCTGTGAAAAAAATAAACTGCTCACTGAGTTACAAAAAGGTATTGAGATGACCACCCTACTTCTAGGCGTCTGAGCACTCTGTTACTTTAATAGAATGTTTGAGCACACTGATTCAAGGCGATCAGGCACTCTGTCACTTTTCGTATACAAATTTTCTTCACGTTTTTACAAATTTCTAATATTCGTTGAAAGCTTAAATGAAATCCAAAATTGCCGAAAGTTTATCGTAGCATCCTAACACCTTAATTAACATTTCTCTAAAAGAATTTTCAGTATAGAGGTCTAAATCTCAAGGTTCCATCAAAACTCTCAGCAAAGGTCAATTCTTTTCTATTTTGACTATGTTTTGACAAGAACTATATCAAATCAACTACGAATTGAATGAAATATTATATACTCTCTTTCTACACGGTATTGATAGTTTAAAACTATTCTTGAATTAAGTCTTTTTTTCACCCTATTATTCTTCTTTATGATGAATTTTCATGAAAACAATACAAAATATCCATCAAACATCAATTCTACGTTGTTAACCCAAATCACCTCCACTCAAATTGAGTTCATGATCTCAATCATGATGTACATGCCTAATTTACTAAAACAAAGCATACTAAATCATGAACATATGCATTACAACCACAGCCAATCATGAACAACCATGAATAATGTTGTTGATGTATGAATATATGGCATAACTGTTTTTAGTTGAATTATAACCTGATCTTCAAACAAGCCATGCCTAGAACACCCCCCAACAGGATCTCCATGAAGCAAAATCTAAGAGAGATAGAGAGAGAGAGAGAGAGAGAGAGAGAGAGGAGAACGATGAGAGTGGGTACAAAGGGAAGGATGTATGAGAGAGAAGAAGGAGAAAGAGGGCATCACCTAGGGTTTTGAGCCAAAAAGCAATGCCTCCATGCCTTCTCATATCCTTATATGCCCTCCAATATTTCTCCCTTTCTTTAGTTACCCCTCCAACTTCTTTGAAATTTCTAACTAAGCCCTAACTGCTTTGCCTAATTAGGTTTAACCTCAATTTTGTTCCGATCTAGCCCCTTAGCCAAGGTTTCTACCTAAACTTCTTTCCTACTAATTGACTAGACTTTTATTCCAATATTGGCTCCACTTAAACAGTCTCTATGGCCCAAATGAGTGTTTCCACCAACTTTAATTTCCCGTATAAAATAAAATCAACCCACCTTCATATACTTTAATGTACCACATATTGAACCATTTTAAAGTACAAAGAAATTTTTTACCTAGCTAAATATATAAAGTATAAATTTATTATTGTCTCAAGCAACAAATATGTCGAGAGTTTAAAATCCATGATAATAGAAATTAAACACTTGTTATTACATCCTTTCCCTCTTTAGGAAATTTTGTCACCAAAACTTCCTCATTTATACAATTCTGGATACTTTTCCTTCATGTGGGTCTTCATCTCCCAAGTGGCTTCCTCTAAACCATGGTTCCTCCATGGCACGTTCACCATTGGGATGATCTTAGTCCTCAAAACTTTCTCCTTCTTGGTTAGGATCTTCAAGGGCTTCTCAACATATGGCATGTGTTCCTAAATGTTTAGATCTTTGTAGTCAATCTTGTGTGAAGAATTTCGAACA
Organism: Piper longum; assembly: GCA_032619315.1. Lineage (NCBI taxonomy): Eukaryota > Viridiplantae > Streptophyta > Magnoliopsida > Piperales > Piperaceae > Piper > Piper longum. The sequence continues at coordinate 11,077 of JAVDBV010083342.1, read as the reverse complement.
TACTTCTTCAACATAGATACATGGAACAAATTAAGTAAGAAATCAATGTAGGTGGTAACTGTAGCATCCCATGCTCAGTTCATCATTGAACCAAACTAAAATTTTATATTATTTAATATTGCTTTCTCTTCACTTAATTATATGGAAGACAATGCCCACAATACCCCTTAAGATCTAAACATAGCTGGCATCTTGGATGGAAGAGAACCTCTACCCGCAACTTCCACTTATAAACATTATTTAAAATATTATAAATTATCGAAAATATGAGTTCCCAAAAAATGGGATTATTACATAAGTCAAGAGTAAAAATGTTCGATGACCAAAAGAAAATGGGAAACTAGCATAAAACAACACGACAACAATGCAATGGGAATTTGTGTATGTGTGAAGACATTGGCATCTCCCTATATCCGCCAGCGAGACTCTAAGCACACAACTTGCATAAATATTAAAAAGAAAAAAATGTCAGTAACAAGTTATGCAACAAGTTACCGGTCCACAAAATAAAATATCTATAATATCAAATGTGCATAGAACTCAATGGTTCATATTAAAGTAAAACAAGAAGGGGATAGTACACCGCAAGAAGAATCACACAATGCCCAAAGGTGTAACGACCTGCCATTTTTCAATTATTTAATTGCGCCTAGATGGCCAGGTGTTACTTAAACAAACTACTAAGTTTCTGAATTATAACAATTAAACAACAATGTATAAAAATTGGTTCCCACAGTCTCGGACCGTTTCCCAATAGCCACACTTATTTCTCAATAAAAATTAAAAGGGAGTCCCCATATTTATCTTGCTCCATGCTCTGGTTCTCAATGGCCTTCTCACACCTAATTTCGTATCTGCACACCTGCGGAGGCAATTCCGCGTTAGTGATTACAACACTAAGTAGTATAATAGATAAAACAAGTCATGTACATTCCACTAGTTCCCTATGTTCATTTTAATATGCGGTGGAGAGATAACGCTATACTCCAAAACAATGCGGAGAAGGTATCCGCAGTGATCCATACATCCCAGCCGTAGCCTTTTTGTGGGGAGGCTACCACTACTATCTCCAGTGCCAGTGTCTCGCACACCCCGACCGTAGCCTTTTTGTGGGGAGGCTATCACTGCATTCAGGTGATTGCTACACCCCATTTGTGGGGAAGCTCTCACTACCAATTCTAGTGCCAGTGCCTCGCACACCCCAGTCGTAGCCTTTTTATGGGGAGGCTATCACTACACTCCAGTGCCAGTGCCTTGCACACCCCAGCCGTAGCCTTTTTGTGGGGAGGCTATCACTGCACTCAAGTGATTGCTATGCCCCGTTTGTGGGGAAACAACCACTACCAATTCCAGTGCCAGTGCCTCGCACACCCCGTCCGTATCCTTTTTATGGGAAGGCTATCACTGCACTCCAGTGCGATGGAGGAATCGTTGTGCCTCACACACACCTGCCGTAGCCTTTTTATGGGGCGGCTATCACTACTCCAAAACAATTCGATGTATTACATAATTTATGCACATAATACGGGCTTGTGTCTGACTGAGTCAATTCTTTGACCCCGGTCACATTTGGTGCATGGTGGTCGAATTTGGGCTCAGGCCGACTTAGGCTACCAACAAGGAAAGTACGACGTTCTACCTATTATACGTACCTTACTTATGATTTCGTCCGACTGTGATCCGCTAACCCTAATCTGAATGAGAGCATAAAATTATACATTAGTATAATTTTATTTACATGAACCCACATGCAACTACATGACTAATATATTATCAATTTTAAATGATGTAATTAGTTCATGTTAGACTTCATTATTTATTAAATTTTCAGAAAATCTAATGATAATTAATTATTAATTACCCCAATCCAAATCCCTATTAACTAGTTGATAATTTAATTATTAACATGTCCCCTACTTAATTTTTAGTATTTACCTTTTATTTTAACTCGACCGCATCGAGTTCCCCCATATTTACCTGATTGCCATTCTACTTTAACAATTCATTTAGCGACCGCAAAGCTACCAGCTTTATAGCAACCAATCAGCAAAAGTCGGTATTTTCAACATGCATGGTGACCAATTAGCAACATGGCGGCCTCCATTCGCTGCTATGGCGTCTCCAACTTAGCCACCACATGGCGACCCTCAACCAATCCTTGGCGGCCCCATTCCGGCCGCCCAATCAGCAACCCCGACCAGACCATGGTGACTACCCTAGTCGGCCACCTAAATAGCACCCAACCAGACCCATGGCGGCTCCCCTTGCACCACCATGACGACGACCCTCCAGCACCACCATCCATGGTGGCGACTTCATCAACATGGCTGCGCCACCACGGCAGCGCCCCAACCAGTATGGCTGCACCACCACGCCGATGCCCAAAACAGCAAGGCTGCACCACCACACTGACATCAACCTATTCTCCCCTCGGATTTCAGACCTGTGTGCCTCCTCGACGGTCTGTTTTGGCCATCCAAGGTGACTCCATCCGGCCAGCATCACCATCGGGAGCAATTCCCAACTCTAGCACGTCAACCCCACACCATGGAAGGAAACACGGCGTGGTTGCTGCTGGAAAGTAGCAGGACTTCATCTTGGTTTTCTTCTTCCCTTGTTGATTTCTCATCTAATTATTATGGTTATCATGTTTATGATTTATGCAACATGTATATGCATGCAACTAAAGAAAAAGAAATGAAAGAAAATTACCTGAACGAAGGAGGGAATCCGGCGTCTGTCTGAGGAGGAAAAATGAAGATGACGCCCTCCCCTTCTCCTTTAATAATGAAATAAAATGATGGCTAGGGTATGTGGAAGCACCCCTTCACCGTAATTCCTTTAACCGGGTAATTGGGTAATCGACATAGTTCACTTAACCATTTAAACATGTGGAAGCACCCCTTCACCGTAATTCTTTTAACCGGGTAATTGAGTAATCGACATGGTTCACTTAACCATTTAAACGGTTAAACAGAATGGTTCACTTAATCGGTTAAATGGGTAAATGGTATAGTTCACTTAACTAGTTAAATGGTTAAATGATGTAGTCGACTCAACCGATTCAACTAGAATTAACTAGTTAAAAATTACTTTTCACTTAACCGGGTAATTCATACTTAACCAGCTAACGACATTTCATTTAAATAGAAAAATTAAATTTTCTCACGTGTGATCCCACCACATCGAACGTTATTATTATTATTATTATTATTATTTTTTTTTTTGGGGTCTTTACAAAAGGAATCTACGTCGGCCTGCGACCTACAAATGATCAAGCAACAGCCTTTCTCTTGTCCTCCCTAATTCTACTATGCTCCTCTCCTCTTTGCTCTAAAGGCAAGCCAAGTTCACCGCAGTCCCAACGTACTCTACAAAATATGGTACCTGTAACCCTACGCCTCTTCGGGTGTGAGAAACTCATAAACGAATGGGTAAAAATGATGCAGCAAGAAGAGAAAGTCTAGTTTTGTGTCGATCCCATTGACAATGAAACAACTAAGGCTCTTCAACAGGTCACGCCTTAGGACTTACCCCTTGAACTGGAACTTACCCAAAACAATCTCCCCACTCTCAAAATCATGAAAACATAATATAATAATTGTAAGCTTAGGCAGGGAATAATAATATCAATAGGCTTCTAGAAACAAGGCAACTTGTGATGGTTTTTTTAGTTTTTGAAAATAACTTGAGGGATCTCATCCTTGAGGGTTATTAAACACAAGGTCTAAAGGACCCAAATTAAGTGGGTTGGTATAAAACCACCACTAAACTCGTGATATAAAACAACCCACACAATAGATAAGTGTAAAATAAGAAATGAGTCATAAACAAACATGGTCTCCAAGCTCTAAGCAATCTACCGATGAGCTCAAACCACACGAGTTATGAACGAACCCAACTCAGCATCAAATACAATCTATATGATGCACGCATGGGAATGCGTGATTAAACGAGATAAGATTAATTTAAATCAATTTTTATATATATTTGTAGATTACAATAGATGAATAAAAATATTACATGAATGAATGAAAAAGAACAATAACAAAACAATATTGCAAAAGTTACCAAAATAGAAGATTTAACCAAATTGAATGTATACAAGATCAAAGTTCCAGATCAGGTCAAAAGTTATAGACTATCTTCAAATGTTAGAAAAATAGAAGATGATTAAATAAGAACATACTAAAATGAATAATGGCTTACCAAGGATTTGACGACGAAAATATGTACTTCAAAGTATAGTTGATGTACGTGTACGTCGACATGCAACCAACTTTGATGGCAAATTTTAGAGAACTCTAGCGAACGATAATGTTGGGAAAACTCAATAAGAGGTGGAAGGATGATAGTAATACACTTAGGAATTCATGGTAGAAAGATGTGTGTAAAAAGACAATGATTTCATAGAAAAATAAGACGACAAAGAAATAAAAAGACAATGAATCTTGGTATAGGGAATTGAAGAGGTGTATATGAATGCATGTATAATTAATATACACAACCCACCATGTGGTATGGTTTATGAATATGATATGACTCATGACATCTTTATGGCTCTAATTAAATTGTACTTATACAAAGTCATGACTTTTGTAATGGTACAATACTAAGAAATCTTTAAATGGGTTTTGTAGGCGTGGTCTTCCATGTAATTAAGTGAAGAGATAGTAATATTAAATAATATAACATTTTGGTTTGGTTTAAGGATGAACCGGGTATGGGATGTTACACGTAGTAATGTATGCTATTGCTTAGGCTAGGCTATTCTGTTGCTAAGGCAAATAAGCTAAGAAAGCAATGTGGCCAAGTCAGTTTATTCATATTTTGGGGAGCTTTAAGATCCTCGGTCTTTATGACTTGTTTGGATGGTTTATTTGATATTAAATTTTATGTATGCATGTAAATGATTTAAATGATAATGTTTATGTTGTAATGAATTATTGGGTGAACTAATGAGTTATACTGATATACCCCTGGCTTCCCCCTTAAGCATGGGTCGGGCAAAGGAATAAGGGCTACTGTCTTGGCGATGCTTATGATCATTTATGACTTATCAAATATGACTGAGGAATTGCAGGGATCCAGTGCATTATTGGGGAGTCCAAGATATTAGACTCTAAAGTGGGTTTCAAAGGTTGAACCCATAGGGTACAAAGGTTGAGCCAATGCTACAAATGTTGAGCAAACAAGTAAAAAATATTTATGTTTCAGATTTTACTTGTGTTTTCATGTTAGATCTTCAAAGGTTGAGGTATAGAATAATGATAGTAAGACCACCAAAGTTGGGTCATAGATGATTTAAAATGAATCAATAAATATGAATATTCATTCTCAGCAGGTCTCAAAGATTGGACCATAGATGATGTATTTAACTACAAAGCTTGGTTAATGACTTTATCATAGTAAGCAGCAATGGTTATATATAGGTGGATGTCCTATTTATCTCAAAGGTTGGATTGTGGACTAAATTTTAAGCTAAGCCTAAGGCTACAAAGGTCTAGTCATGTATTTGTGATAAGTTTATGTTCATGTTAACTATTTAATTATATAATTGGTTAAGTATCTTTGGAATGCCTTTTTATCTATGTCAAAATAAATATGTTAAATTGTTGAATGTTACATATCATGTTCATGTTTGAGGGTTATCTTAAGTTACAAGATATGATATTATGATTAAAATGAAGTGAATCGATATTTTTGTATGGGTTTTATCAAATTGAGATTTGTCGTAATTTGCTTATTATGTTTACTGTATAATATATGTAGATGACTCAAAACTATATGTTAGTGTTGAGCGAACAATATCTTCATTGTTTACACTTAAGATGTGGTAGCTTATGGACAATGGAATGGCAAGAGATTCAGTCTTAGGGTTTTGTTTGTTACAAATTAGTTGAGACTTATACTAAATCTAAGATTCATCTATTGGACATGATTGATACGAATTATTAGTTGTTATTAGTTTTGTTTATGGTATCAAATGAACGGTCAGCTCTTAGTATATTCCACTATTTAAATGTGATTTAATTATTTTATGTTGTAATTTATACATGCATGCCAGGTGGATTCCTAGGTAGTGGCCTTCTCTTCTAGATTTTATGCATGTTAGGAAGGTTGCATTGCACTATTGTTGTAGGCATATGTCGCCAATGGTATGTGATCTTCCAAGCTTCCTTGCCAATCTAATACACAAGACCTCAACAAGTCATCTTGCACACGAATTGTCCTCTCTGATTGACCGTCGATGTGAGGATGAAAAGTTGTACTAAATGTCAATTTTGTGCAATAGCATCGAAATTCCTTCCATATTTTTTATGTAAGCCTTGCATCTCTGTCGAACACTATAGATATAGGTGTACCATGCAATCTAGTTATATTATCCATGTAGAGTTTAACCAATTATTATATACTCATTGTCATCCTAATTGGAATGAAATAAGCTATTTTTGTGAGTCAGTCTACCACCACCCAAATAGCATCATTATTCTTCTTTTGTTTTGTGCAAACCAACCACAAAATCACACGTTAAATTCTCCCACTTCCACTTAGGAATCTCCAAAGTTTGTAGCTGTCCTCCTTGCCTTTGGTGCTCAAATTTCACCTATTCACAAGTTAAGCATTTGAAACAAACCTAGCAACATCCCTCTTCATAAATTTAACGTGATAAATTTATCCTTTTCAAGTCTTAATAAATTTTCATAACTCCGGAATGAATTGTATACTTAAAGTGATGTGCTTCATACAAAACTTCATCTTGAGCTCTTCATTAAATGACACACTCAACTGACCTTTGAATCGTATCACTCCATCTCCATTTTCAACTTGTTCTAAGGGAGTAAGAAATCCTTGTAACACCTCATCATTTGTTTGAGCTACTTTAATTTTATCAGTAAGATCATTTGAACTACTCAAATTAGCCATTAATGAGTTGACCTTGCACACCGGATTCACCACTATAATATCCTCTAACAATCTCCATTGTGTAGCCATCACACTAAATAGTTGTCCCAATCGATTCTTGCTTCGTGCATCAGCAAGTACAGTAGCTCTTCCTAGATGATAGGCAAAACTAAAATCATAATCATTGATGAACTCTAACCATCTTCTTTCCCTCAAAATCAAATCTTGCTATGTAAAGATGTACTTCAAACTTTTAAGATATGGAAATACTTCAAACTTTATTCCATACAAATAATGCCTCTACCCATTTAGTGCAAAAACAAAAACCCCCAATCAAGATCATGGGTTGGGTATTTCTTTTCATGCACTTTTAGTTGTCTAGAAGCATATACAATCACTTTTCCCTGTTGCCTTAAAACTGTTTCATAGCCTTGATTAGATGCATTAATATATATAACCAAACTTTCCATATCTTGTGGCAATGTCAACACTGGACCTGTAGTCAAACAATTCTTCAAAGTTTGTAAAGTCTATTTGCAAAATCCCATTTTCAGGTTAGGCTTTTACCCGATTTTAGTTTTTCCCTATACGGGTCAGTATCGAGTCTGTTCGAACGAGCTCGAAGCATACTAATTTTAAGAATGTGAATATGTGGCTCAGATGGCTATGTGAGCTTGTTATGCAGGCTGAATATGTCCGACATGCATATGATAGTTTTCGTTATGATACAGTAGAGCTTGAGTTATCAGTATATATATGAGGTATATATATGATTTTTAAGAGTTAGCCAGGATTTTAGACCTAGATCTAGGCCGTTCAGCATTTATCATCCGTTTGGGATTTTCTGGGTATTTCATTTACACACAGCACAAGAATTTTGAATGACTCGATTTTGCCCTGTGAACTCAGTTTGATTGAGCTCAGGGTTTGAGACCAATTTAACCTTCTTACTTCAATTCCCGCCTACAGAGTCACTTTTCAGACTCGATTCAGTTTTGACTTTGGACAGTCTTGATTCGAGTTTTACATCCATATGTATATTGCATGTACCCATAGGTGGCAAGATTTGAGCGTCCAGGTCGAGCTTGAGCATGTATACTCAAAACTCGTTCGATCTCGAGTCGAGTTCGAACGAACTTTGAACTATTCAAGCCGAGCACGAACACAAGTCGAGCTCGACTCGCTCGTTCGTTTGGCACCCCTACCTCCTCCAAAGCCGACCACCCCGACAGCTTCCCCTCGCCGAGATTTACGGTTTGGGACCGACACTGACCTCCGTCATGATCGCTGCCAACAACATCACCTTTTTCGGCCGACCAATGGCCAAACTCCATCAGTTGTCACTGCCATCGTGTTCGACATCCTCTCCTCTGCAAATGCCGGCTGATGGCGACCCTAGCTGCGCTATCGGAGTTTATTGGTGTTGGGCACCACCACCCCCCCGTTTGGCCTGTTTACCCACCTGCCCGTGTTCGCCTTCACGTCCACCTGCTCCTATTCGCATCCGCTTGGTCACGCCCAAGTCTACCAGCCCATGTCCATGTCAGTGTCCATCAGCCTAGCCGACCCACCCCAGTAGTTTATTCAACCCAGACCTGGTTGGTTCAGCCCATTTTCATTCGTTTCTTGACTATTTTTTGTTACTCTAGGTCCCCAACATTACTTTACATGCATATTCACATTCTTTACCATGCTTTGATGTTATAAGTATGTTATGTATTTATTAATTATTTTATATACTTATTTATTTATTTATTCATGATTATTAATTTCTTGTTATTTATATATTTGTTGACTACGATGAATAATTATGTGACTAATTTTTATTATTGATAATGAAAATGTTCATAGATATTATTTTTGTTCATGATTATTTTATTTTATTTATTTATTTCCTACTCGTGTTATTATTTATACTTTTTAGGTGTATGTTCGTATATTTAATATTTATATTAATATTCTTCAAAATTAATTAACATTAGTCATTTATTTATTATTTAATTTTCTATTGATGTATTTAATTATATATTGTCTCTTTATTTAATTATTTATATGTCTACTAACACGAGTATATATAATATTTACTCGTGTTTAACTGTGTATTTATATAGTATAATTATTTTATTATTTTATTATTTGATTATTATTTATGTTCATTTGTTTATTATTTATCTAAATATCTATGAGGGGATTCATTTATTTATTATTATTTATTAATATTATGTCTCGCTTTGCATGCCACATGTTTAGTTATCGGTTTGTTAGCACTGTTTTCTTTATTAGGATGCATTGATGATATGAGCACACACCATGAGTATGCATCATAAGAGATGTTAGTAGTTTACATAATAGTGAGTTCCGATGTAGGTTTCAGAGGCTGCACTCACTGCAAATGTGCAGATACGCCTGGAGCTTGGACCACTGGTCCATAAGACTCTTCCTCTCTACTTGACTCTTGCGTGTTGAGTTCAAACGTTTTTTATACGTAAGACGACATCGGCTGCGTTTTATCAAATCCCTCTGATGTTGGGCCATTTAGTTGTGTTTTACACATGTTTAATAAAACTATAAGTATGAGATCCCTTGTTGGTTTTCGAACTTAATCTCCACAAATATATGATACCAACCTCTTCCCTAAGCCTATTATATAAGTACGCACGTTTTTATGGATTTCACGGATAAGAGAGTGAGCGGTGTGGAGATATGTATGAATAGCACTAGTTCTCCTTCAAACCTATAGGTAGTGTGGTGTATGAGGGTACTGTGCATGCATCACATTTCCGGAATTTGTGGCACTAACTTAACTATTCCTTTTGAAACTCGTGGAGGGTGATCTGGAAGATGTGAGGGCATAAGCATTGTATGTATGAATATGATTATGAGCCTTGCATGTGAGCGACACTTGCTTAAGTATGTTGCTTACTGCCCAGTGTGAGGCAATCTTGAAGTTTCATAAGTTTTCGTTGGTAATGAAATACCCATTTGCCATTTTGTATTAGTTATTTTTTAGTCGAGTAACATTCATTACTAATGTTTTGCATATAATATATATAGGTCTTGAATCTTGAGTGGACGTTAGTGGGAGGATAGACAAATAGTACACACTTGAGCTTAACGCAATTGTTTACTTTCTTACTTTTATTTATGTTCGAAGTGTTTTGACGTGTATTTAATAATGTCTTCCATTCTCATGATACCAAGGTTGTTTCGATCTATGTTATCGATCAAGTCGTACTGACCGATAATTTTAAACATGACTCGACTCGATCGCAACATTTTTTATTCGATTCTTAAGTGAATTAAAATTTGGGAGTTACAAGATCGTATCAGAGCCATGTCTTGGTCGATTGAGATGAAAGACTTTTATTTTGAGCAAGTGTGTGGAGTTGTCCTTAGCCAAGTTGACAAGTATTTTCTTAAGATTTCATATTGTGTGTTGAGTCATACCTAAACAGTGCATGTTGCAATGTTAATGGTTGTATAAGTTATGAGAAATGAGATTATGATTTTAGTATTTACCAGCATGGATCTCATGCAATGATAAGTTTAGAGACTCATCCTTCCCTTTACTATGCCAGGGATTTGGACTACTTAGAGTGTTCACATAGTCAGTGTAAAGACCCGGAAAAAAATAAAATAAAATAAAATAAATAAAATAATAATAACGTTCGACGCGGTGGGAACGAACGTGACAAAATTTATTTTTAATTAAAATAATTATTGTTAGCTGGTTAAATATGATTGACCCGTTTAACCAGTATCGTGTAATGTACTACTTACCCACTTAACCGGTTAAGTGAACCATACCGTGTAACAGTTTAAATGGTTAAGTGAATAATGTCGATTACCTAATTACCCGGTTACCTGATTAAGTGAAATACGGGCGAAGCATACCCTAGCCGTCATTTCATAACATTATATAAGGAGAAAAGGGGGGCGTCATTCACATTTGCCTTTTGATAGACGCCGGCTTCCTCCTTTTCTCGGCTAATTTTCCTTCTCTAAATTTTACTAAGTTTTCATGCATACATATATGTGAATCGATAATAAACTTCATAATCCGGGAAATTAAAGTTTTAAATCGACAAAAATTAAAGAAAAATAAAGAAATTGGGAAAAGTTGGAGTTTTGGGTGTGAACAGTGCGGCCGACGGTGGGTGAAGAAATCCGG
>JAVDBV010083336.1:1417-14586 GCA_032619315.1 Piper longum | reverse complement strand
CCCACCGCCGTCGGCACTGTTCACACCAACAACTCCGAATTTTCGAATTTTGGTTTTTTTTTCATTAAGTTTTGTTGATTTAAAACTTTAATTTCCCTGATTATGAAGTTTATTATCGATTCAGATATATGTATGCATGAAAACTTAGTAAAATTAAGAGAAGGAAAATTACCCGAGAAAAGGAGGAAGCCGGCGTCTATCAATAGGAAAAATGTGAATAACGCCCCCCCCTTTTCTCCTTATATAATGTTATGAAATGACGGCTAGGGTATGTGAAAACATACTTCGCCCGTATTTCACTTAATCGGGTAACCGGGTAATTGGGTAATCGACATTATTCACGTAACCATTTCAACTGTTACACGGTATGGTTCACTTAACCGATTAAATAGGTAAGTAGTACAGTTCACTTAACTGGTTAAACGGGTCAATCATATTTAACCAGATAACAATAATTATTTTAATTAAAAATAAATTTTGTCACGTTCGTTCCCACCGCGTCGAACGTTATTATTATTTTATTTATTTTATTTTATTTTATTTTTTTCCGGGTCTTTACAAAACTCTTATACAACACCTAAGCGGCAAAATCTGACACATCTATAAACCAAATGGTCAAAACTTGACTGTTGGACAACTAATGATGCTAGACTTCCACGTAAATCATGTGATCATGCAAATAAGTCTCAATGCCCGTACATTAGATTTAAAAACTAGTCATACTTATCATTAAAGATATGAAATTGGTTTATATGTGACCACGTGCAACTTGATCACCAAATGTAAAATCTTATCTGACAACTAATCACTACAGATTTTACCTGACCATTTGTCCAATTTCATGAATGAGCGTTAAACAAATATCCAACTGTGCCAAAATTGATATAATTAATACTTAGTTATATATATATATAAACTCAAAGCATTTTTCATTAGTCTAGACTAACTTGTACAAAGAAAAAAATTTATGTACTGAATATAAAGAGTTAACTATGACTAGATCCTACTAAAGAGAAGAAAAAATAAACTACGTATTATTGGCAAAGAGGCCAAATATTACACTGATTTAAGTAGATCTGAATGAAAAGCTAGGGGTGGTCAACAATCTTTTCAGGTATTGGATTTGTGGTTTTGCAACATAATTGAATTATGTTCTGAAGTTTCTTGATTGTTAAAGCCAATTTCAGAATACGATTGATTAATTTCTATGAGAACAGTGTCCTAAATATGATTAATGAAATAAGTTTATATTGGTTTAAAAATTAACTGTTATGAAATCTAATGTTTTTGCTACGGACAAGCAAATATTCAAGTTTGGTGGCTTGATAACTCTCATGTTGAGTTATTATTTCGTGTTAGTTTAATTATATTTTTGAGGCCCTTGCTCCATTTTTGCACTCAATTTGGATCAAAAATAAAAGTTCTACGAGAAATAGAAAATAACTAAACCTTGCAAATTCTGATCTGTTCTACATTAATTATGACGTTTTCTATAAAATGGGATGTGCCCAAACACACATTTATCAGTGGAGGAGAGGACTGCTTATACTAATCCTAGGATGGACTACTTGTAGAAGCTGCCAAGTGGGAGACATGCCTACAAGCAATTTTGCACATACCCTGATTTGTGGACAGCTCTACCCCTAATCAGCCCAATCCCACATGTACAAGCCGTCAAATGGGCACCTTGATCAACAATAAAGGAATACACTCACCTAATATAATTGATTAAATTAGAACATCTCAAATGTATTAGTTGAAAAGAACCTATAAGAAAACATAATGGAAGATGCAAGGAAGGTTCAAAAATTGTTTCCTACTCTAAATTTGCAACAAAGTGAAACCTTCGCTCACAAATGAGAGAGCTTCCTTTTTCTCCCACTTCTTCATCTTCCAAACCTATGTTCTTCAAGATCATCACTTCTTTAGAGTGTGGAAAGGAAATTTCTTGGAGATTGAGAAAATGAAGTTATGACATCAAGCAATAAGAAAGAGAACGAGGCTGGAGAGAATATTAGGGCAAAGACCACAACAAATCAGATTTGCATAACTTTTTTCTTCTTCTCTTGTCTATGTTGTCTTTCTTGATAAACTCAATGTTATCTCTTATATCTTTCATGTTTTGTATAGATCTTCTATAAACAATGAATCTTATAAGAAATGTAATGCAAAGTGCTATTTATTATATATCTCCTTGTGTGTGGTTGTGTGTTGATTATTTCACTTATATTTCTAATACTTTAAAAATGTAGTTTTGTGTGATCAAGAGATTTGAATTTGCCTACATAGGGAATTCGTTGATATAATTGGTTGAAATAGTCTATGTGTCTTAGGTAGACATACACTTGATTTCATAGACATACATATAAGGGAGTGAGCCGTAATGCATCAATCTTATTTTGTTTGCATAGACATGCGGAGTGTGGAAAGATAGTAGGTTGTAATACATAGCAAGAACCCTTTACAATTGCTATTATTTCCTCTGATATTAACACACATCATAAGTGATTAGATAAATTTAGCAATTTTACTTTACAAAGTAAACTAAGTGAAGTTTACCATCTCAGGTCTATTACTTGTTTGAAGAATTTCATTAGTTTGATTCACAGATTATCTATATTAGCATCTAAAATATTTGATGTTACCAGTTTTATTCCTTTGCTTAAATTTCTGATCGGGATACTTTATATTCATTACTGTTTGTGCTATATTTTATTTGTAATTTCTGTTTTCAACCTTGCAATTACTTGATAGTTAGTTTAATTACTTACGGAAATCACAAAGACAAAGATTATAATTCTCGTGGGAGCAAACTAACTCATCACTTTATCACTTATTTTACAATGTGTACTTGCACGATTCATTGAAATAGCACAACACAACGCTACGGCTCTTAGTACGTGCACTACAACACTAGAAAAAAGTAAATTCAAGGGCTTGACTGAATGTTGCGGTACCCACAGCGAGGGCGGTACAGCTGAAAGCTGTCATTTTTTATTTTTCTATTCACCTATCTTAAAATAGTTATAACTTGGGTTGTAGAAACTCGGTTTCAAGCGATTCTTTTTGTATTATGATTTCCATGATGTCTATTTTCTACTTATGCAGGTTTTGAGGAACTAGTTAAATATCCCAATTGATTTTTATTCCCAAAGTTGGTTGTTTAAAACCTAATTTGTGTTTTATTGATGTTATGCTAGTTTTGTTGTAAATAGTTAGTAAATTGATGATGCTTATATGATGTAGTATGCATGTTGTATGAATTTTTTGCATGTTGAATGAGCATCATGTCCATGTCATGACATGTCATATTATGTAGGTGTCGGTAAGCTACTCCGAGCGTTAATATAGCCACATATGTTTAACAAGACTAGGAGTTGATCAAACAATACAACCAGGATTTCTGTGGTTTGGAAAAATCCAGGTTCGTTTGGTGGTATTTTGTAAGTTTAATGATCCCATGTGTGCCATTATATAAACGGATTAGTCGAATCGTGATCATGATTTGGCACATTGAGTTTTAAATGTTCACGTATTATGTTTAGGCTAAACAAGATAAAACTAAAATGATAGATTTTATCTTTTTATATATGTTAAGGCAAACCAATGATAACGCTTAGGCTTAGCAAATACATCATATGTTTTTTATGTGCTAAGTCAAAACAATGGCAAGCCCAAACATAATAGACTCACTATTTTCACAAGCTAAGTCACATCAACCGCTGGCCTAGGATTAAAAGTACATTTTTGTAAGGACTCGGAAAAAAATATTATATTCAATGTGGTAAGATCGGACATTGGAGAATTATTATTACCATTTATATTATAATCTCTACCCGGCCAATTATTATTTACCCAGTTAAATGAAAGGTATTCTTTATTCGGTTAATTATCATTCAACCGGTTAAGTGAAATGTATCATTTACCCGGTTAAGTGAAATACGGGCGAAAGGTGTTTTTACATACCCTAGACGTCATTTCATTATATAAAGGGTAAGGGGGGGGGGGGCTCAATCTCATTTCTCCTTCTGACTGGCGCCGACTTCCTCCTTGCTGGGGTATTTTTCCTCTCTTATTCTCCTTCTTTAATTTCATGCATGCATATCTGGAATTGATAGTAAGCTTGTTAATTATAAAACTAAAGTATCAAATCAACAAGAAAGAAAAGAATTAAACTGACAAAAAAAACTAGAAGCCGTCCATGAAGCAGCAGCAGCACCATGGCGATTGTGTCACAAACTCGTGGTGTTGTAACACGCAGCGGTGTGGTGTTTTCTTCTTTTGGTGTTGGGTTGTTGTGCGGGAAGAAGGGGTCACCTTGGGCGGTGCTGCTGGCCAGACACAAGGTCGCCATGGGAGCAGGTCGGGGTCGCCATAGGACAGGTCGGGGTTGCCATGGGAGCAGATAAGGGTCACCTTGGTGGTGTAGGAGAAGGTCGCCCTGGATAGTTGCTGCCAATTGGATTACTAGGGAAGGGAAACAATTAGCGGAAGGACATGGTCTGGTTTTGGGTTAAAGGAGAAGACGACGGTGCTGGTTTTGGTGCGAAGATGAAGGTGGAGAAGAGAAGAGACGTTAGGGAAGAAGAAGATGGCAGACCCGTACTTTATGCTTGACTCGATATGGTTCAAGTTAAGAATAATACCAACTCGTGATAAATCCTTAAAAAATATTTATGCCAATCGGTTAATAAATTTTAATAGTGTAAAGATCACTAAACACCATAATGAAATAAAGAATGTTTGAACCTTTATTGAAATAAATAATCATTGTAATTGTAATATCCTTAAATTAAGATAATGTAAATCAGTTAAAAGAATAAACAATAATAGTAATTAAATATTTGTTTATAAATTGATATTTATTTTCTTAATTGTCAAGTGAGAATTATGATTTAGATAATTAATGTAAATGTCAAGTAGAACTTAAATGATCAAGTCACATGAATAATTAATTATCTCATTAGATTTTTTGAAAAATTTAATATTTCTGAACGTGGCATATTATGCATTGTTCAAATTTTAATAATGATAGATATATTAATCATGTAGTTGCATGCACATCTGCTCAAATAAAATTATACTTATGTATACTTTTATGTTCTCATTGAGATGAGGACCGTTGGTCCTAGTTACGGGTTTACGTACAAGCTAACGAGGTCTGTATAATCATTTAAAATGTTGTATTTTTCCTTGTGGGCAGTCTGGTTGGCCTGAGCCCAGATTCGACCACCATGCACCGAGTGCAATCAGGGTCGAGGAATTAACTCAATCCGACACGAGGCCGCACCCTTCATAATCTCAAAATGGACATGTCAGAATGGACATGACAGCCCATAAGCTCTGAATGGACATGTCTGAATGGACCTAACAGCCCAATAATTTCAGATTGAATCTGACATCCCAATAATGTAAGAATGGACCTAACAGGTCGACATGCCAGAATGGACCTGACAGCCAATAACGGACATGTCAGAATGGATCTGACAACCAGTAATAGACATGGCAGTATGAACCTGACAGCAAATAACGAACATGTTAGAATGTACCTGACAACAAATAACAGACATGTTAGAATGGACCTGACAGTAAATAATGGACATGTCAGAATGGACCTGACACCAATAATGGACATGTCAGAATGAACCTGATAGCTAGTAATGAACATGTCAGAATGAACCTATCAGCCAATAACAGACATGTGAGAATAGACCTGACAGCCAGCATGTCAGAATGGACCTGACAGAAAATAACGGACATGTAAGAATGGACCTGGCAGCCCATAATCTCAGGTTGAACTAAAAGATATTGATGCTGTTTTTATTGACTTGTTTTATTTAATTATACGGCTTACTATTTTAATCACTAACGCGGAATGGCCTTCGCATGTTAGCAGTGTTGGATTGATGAATAAAAAACTGCTGAGCGGTTCTTCCACCAACTCACGTCTGGCAAACAGATAATAAGTAGACTTCCTTTTTATTTTATTGTTTTATAAATGTGGCTATGGGAAATGGTCCAAGACTGTGGGACAGTTATTTTATATATTGTCGTATGAAACATGAGTTATTTTGATAAGTTATTAATTCTAAACATATTTGTTCATTCTCAATTTTAAGTAACACACGGTCCGGTTAGGGCGGGTGAGTTATATTTTTGAGTAACACCCGAGCCAGTTAGGCCCCGAGCCGGTTAGGCCCACGATATTACATTTTTGGCTGGGTCGTTACAGGTAGTATTAGAGCACGGTTTCCCACAAGCTCACATCTTATGAGTCAAGTACCTTGTTGAAAAGTCCAGTAATTATCTTTTCCCATTGTTGAATATTATTAAAGCACATATGAATGAGCCAGAACGGAAAAATTTTCGATATTTCAGATGGCAAGCACCCATAGACAGTCAAGCTGATCTGCACAGTTAGACTCGAACATAGAGAATGTGTTGGCCCAAATCTTGACGGCCATACAGGGACTAGTGCAGGCTTCAGAAAATACAAATTATGTGGTCCAAAACATTGTTCAACGGTATCCAGGAGTGGTTGCAGGGAATGGAGCCTTAAACTCAGCAGCGGGTCCTAGAATCATCCCAGATGGTAATCAAGGGAGTGCCCAAGGGTGGGCAGAGTTAGCTGACCCAAGTGAGCGAGGGGAGAATCTGATCCCGGTGCCACCGGTAGTCCGACAAGTGGAGCCACCAGCTGTTGATGGTAGTGACTGTTACATTGTGAAAAAGTTTCGAAAAAATGGAGCTGAAGTCTTAGTTGGAGGGACTGATCCAATGAAGGTGGAGAGGTTGATAGACATTACCGAAAAAAGCATTTAGGGCCCTATCGGTGCCCACCCACCACCATGTGAGGAAACCGAGTTGTTCAGTGAGGGTTGTTAAGCCTTTTTGGCTAACTTAGCCGAGTTTGAGTCTGAACACAAAGAATTGTCCATGATTCTCGTGGTAGCGAAGTTTTCCGATCTATTTTTGGACGAACTTCTAGGGTTACCTCCTAAGGGGGCAGTGGTGTTTGTCATTGACTTGGCACCTGGTGTAACACCAATCTCTAAGGAACCATACCGCATGGCTTTGGCAGAACTCAAAGAGTTAAAGAGTCAACTAGAAGAGTTGTTGCCGGCAGGGTTCATTCAGTCAAGTACTTCATCCTGAGGATCCCTTGTTCATTTTGTAAAGAAGAAGGATAGCTCACTTCGGCTGTGTATTGACTACCGCCATCTCAATCAAATGACAGTCAAGAATGGTATCTCTTACCGAGGATTGGATCAGTCAAAAAAAGCCGGAGTATTTTCTAAAATAGACTTGCAGTCTCGATATCACCAATTGCGGTAAAAGAATCGGATATACAGAATATAGCTTTCCAAACTTGGTATGGGCATCATGAGTTTCTCGTTATGCCTTTTGGTGTAACAAATGCACCAGTGGTCTTTATGTCACTTATGAACAAGATATTACATGCATACTTGGACAAGTTTATTATCGTGTTTGTGGATGACATTTTGCTCTATTCAAATAATGAGGAGGACCATGTGAAACACCTGTCCATAACTCTTCAAGTCCTGAGGGAGAATCAACTGTTTGCCAAACTCTCAAAATGTGACTTCTGGCTGAAGGCGGATAATTTTCTCAATCATGTTATCTCAAAGGCAAGAAGAGTTTCAGTAGATCCCTCAAAAGTGAAAGTAGACATTGACTAGCCACAACCCAAGTCAGTCACTGATATCTAAAGTTTTCCTGGGCTAGCAGGCTACTATCAGAAATTCATTAAAAACTTTTCCTTGGTGGCATCACCAATGTCTAAGCTTTCAAGGAAGGGAGTCAACTTTGAATGGAGTAGCAAGTGTGAGGAGAGTTTCCAATATTTGAAGAAGAGTCTAACGACTGCACTAGTCTTGACCTTGCCAAATGGCAATGAAGGATTCATGATCTTTAGTGATGCATCTCTAGTAGGGTTAGGATGCATCCTTATGCAAGGAGGTAAGGTGGTGGCTTATCCCTCTCGCCAATTGACGATTCACAATAAAAATTATGCAACCCATGACTTGGAACTGGCCGCAATTGTTTTTGCTTTGAAGATTTGGATACACTACTTGTATGGAGCCCAGTTTGAAGTCTTCACTGACCATCAGAGTTTGAAGTATATCTTCACCCAAATTGACCTTAACCTTCGACAGAGGCAGTGGATAGAATATTTAAAAGACTACAACTTCAAAATCAAATACCACCTGGGGAAAGTGAACGTGGTAGCCGACACATTGAGTCGGAAGGGCAAGGTGGACAAGGGTCAACAACTAGCTAGACTTTAGGTTATGTCAGTAGAAGTAATGGCTATCAACCCTATGGAACAACTAACAGGATTAACTGGGAACCCTGGTTATCTCCAATGAGTTGGTTGACCGGGTGAAGCCAGCACAAATGGAAGATGAGGAACTGAATCAGATGTTGGACAAGACTCCTGACATGGTAATAGAATCCAACAATGTGGTCAGATTTAGGGGGAGGTTGCGTGTACCCAAGGATGAGGCACTAAGGCGGAGTATCCTGGAAGAGGCTCATCGCTCAAAGTTCTCAATACACGCTGGTGTTACAAAAATGTACCAAGACTTAAAGCGTACCTACTAGTGGATTGGGATGAAGAGGGATGTGGTGGATTTTGTTTCTAAGTGCCAGACTTGCCAACTGGTCAAAGCCCAACATCAACTACCCGGTGGATTATTACAACCTCTATAAATACCTATCTGGAAATGGGAGTGTGTCACTTGTGATTTTTCTGCATAACTCCCAAGGACTTTGAAGAATCATGACTCGATATGGGTTGTTGTAGACCGTCTGACTAAGGCAGCTCACTTTATCCCCATGAAATCAATACGGACGGTGGAATACCTAGCTGAATTGTATGTCAATAACATTATCAAGCTGTATGGGATTCCAAAGGAGATAGTCTCTGACCGAGATCCCCTATTCACCTCACATTTTTGGGAATCTTTCGAAGAAGCTATGGGGACCCAAATCAATCTAAGTACAACATATCATCCCCAAACTGATGGTCAAAGTGAGCGGACTATTCAAACCTTAGAACATTTGTTGAGAGCTTGCATCCTTGACTGGGGAGGAGATTGGGAGAAACACTTAGCCTTGGCTAAATTCACCTACAATAACTCTTACCAAGCCAATATTAGTCTCTGCAAGTCTCAATCGTTCTAGTTGGAGTCTACCAAGGCGATTATAGTCGGGTCAAAGATGGTGAGAGAAGCAGCTGAAAAAGTGAAACTCATTCAGCAAAGGCTTAGGGCAGCTTGGGATCGACAGAAAAGTTATGCTGATACTCGAAGGAGGGACTTAGAGTTCCAAGTTTGGGAGTTTGTCTACCTAAAGACATCTCCTAGGAAGGGGGTGATCAGATTTAGAATATCAGGGAAGTTGAAACCAAGATTCACAGGGCCGTTTTGAATCCTTGATCGAGTCAAAAATTATGCATATAGATTAGCATTACCACCAAGCCTCATTGGAGTACACAATATTTTTCATGTGTCAATGGTAAAGAAATATGTACGACATGAGGATCATATACTCACAAATTTTGAAGACCTAGAGCTACAATCGGATTTAACCTACGAGGAAAAGCCGATTTGCATCCTTGCAAGAGAAATTAACACACTCAAGAACAAGAAAATTCCTTTGGTAAAAGTATTGTGGTGAAATCAGAGATCAGAGGAAGCTACATGGGAGACTAAACAAGAAATGACAAGGAAATACCCTAGCCTGTTTGTGGCATAAGATTCTTGTAATTGTAGTAGCATGAACCAATCCCGAAGATGTACTTAACCATGATTGTCCTGCTAATGTTATAATATTTCGAGGACGAAATATTTTTAAGTTGGGAAGATTGTAAAGACTCGGAAAAAAATATATTATATTCGACGCGGTAAGATCAAACTTTGGAGAATTATTATTACAAATTATATTATAATCTCTACCCGGCTAATTATTATTCACCCGGTTAAGTGAAAGATATTCTTTAACCGGTTAATTGTCATTTAACCTCGATTTTGGTTCACCTAAGAACAGGATAAAAAATATTATGATCGAGTCGAGTCATGTTTAAAGTTATTAGTCGGTACAACTCGATCGATAAAACAAATCGAAACAACCTTCTTGGTGTCATAAGATTGGATGGTATTATCAAACAAGCATAAAAATGCATCAAATATAAATAAATGCAAGAAATTAAATACTATGTTGAGCTCAAGTGTGTATAGCATTTATCTGTCCTTCCACCGAAGCCAACTCAGAATTTGCATAACTTACATATATTATATGAAAACCATCAATAACGAATGTTACTGGTCCAAAAAATAACTAATACAATCTGGCAAATGGGTATTCCATTACCCACGGAAAGTTATGAAACTTCAAGATAGCCTCACACCAGGTAGTCAGCAAACATACTTAAACAATTGCTGGCTTGCATGCACGGTTCATAATCATAATCATGCATACATACAGCGCTTACACCCTCACACCTTGCATATCACCCACCACAATACTCGAGTGGCAAAAGGAATAGTTAAGTTAGTGCCACAAATTACAGAAATGCACTGCATTACGCGGTACCATCATACACCCGCACTACCCCATGGTTTGAAGGAGTACTAGTGCAGTCCATACATATCTCCCTACCACTTATTCTCTTTTTCATGAAATCCGTAAAACTGCATGTACTTATATAATAGGCTTAGAGATGAGGCTTATATAATAAATTTTTGGAGCTAAAGTTCAAAAACCAAGAAGGGATCTCATCCTTGTAGTTTTATTAAACAAGTGTAAAAGTGCAGCTAAATAGCCTGACACCAGAGGGATCCGATAAAACACCGCTGATGATGACCTACGTTTAAAACCCGATTAAACCATACACACAAGGAGTCAAGCAGAGAAGGAGAGTCCTACGGATCTGTGGTCCAAGCTCCAAGCATATTTGTACATCTACGGCGAGCTCAGACTCCGAAGCCTACATCGGAACCCACTTCTAAGTACACTAAGTAAAACACTAATGTCTCTATATGATGCATGTTTGTGGTGTGCGCTCATATCATCAATACATCCTAATAAAGGAAACAATGCTAACAAGCTTATAATTAAACACTTGGCACGTAAATTGAGACATAGTTATACTAAATAATAAATAATAAATATAAAAGAAACTGCACTCATAGATAATTAGATAAATAATAAACACATAATCATGAACATAAATAATACACTAATGATAAAATAATAATATAATTATACTATATACGTACACAGGCAAACACGAGTAAATATCATGTATACTCGTATTCGTAAGCACATAAATAATCAAATAATTAATAAATAATTAAATAATAATTCAATAAATAAATAAATAAATAAATTTATTGACCATAATAAGACTGATGTTCATATGTAAACATAATATTAATAATAACAAATAATCATGTAAACATTCATCTTATATGATAAACATATCAATAAAAATAAATAAATAACAATCAATAATAAAAATAATTAAATAAAATAATTATTAAAAAAAATTCATCATAACATTCAATCATGTTAAACAATGTGAATATGCATCTAAACTAATGTACTAGTTCTCGAATTACCAAAAAACGGTTGAGAAAAGGCTGAAAACGGGTTGAACCGGACCGAACCATGCTGAACCAGACCAAGCCGAATGGCCTGAACCAACCTGGCCTGGAAAATGGGTTGGGTTGGCTGGGCGGACCTGGCAAGACAGATGGAATCGTACATGGATATGGGCTGGCGGACTCAGGCATGACCAGGCGGATGCCGTCACAAGCTGGTGGACATGGTCGCGTGCAAGCGGACCTCAAACCGGGTGGACCACGAACCCGGTAAACGGGCTGAACAGGGGGCAGAGGTGCCCGTCGCCGAAGAACGGCCACGGAAGCGCAGTTGGTGGTGCCGTAGGTCACGATTTAAAGAGGAGAGGATGACGATGGTGATGACATTGATGACCGGTGGAGGGTTACCACTGGTCGGCCGGAAAATGGTCGAAAAGGGGTGGCATCGTCACCATGTGTCGTGGCATCGCCGGTGACGACCGTGGCCACGATGGATGTCAATGTCAATCTCAAAACATAGATCTAGACGAGGAGAAGCCGTCTAGGCGGTCGGATCGGCTGGAGGTGGCTTGCCGGTGCCGGAAAATGACACGAACGGTGGCGGCGGTGGTGTAGACTGGTTCCAAAACTCCCTCCCTGTCGGCAACTGCGGCGGCGCCTGTAGTAGCGACAGGTACTACTGGAAAGCCGGCCGCGAGGCGGTCATGGGGGTGCCGGTGTGGTGGCCAGGGGAGGTCTGGAGATTCACCGGCGGCGGGTTGAAGTGACGGTGGCGCAAAAGTGAAAAACATCCTAGATCGAGGGACATCACTGTAAATAAATGGGTAGAGCTAGGGTTGTGTGTACGGCCCAGATTTTGCCATGTGGCATAATCTGGACGTCTGACAACTCATGGCCTAGTAGGGCCCCCTTATGGGTATATACTCTATAGAATGAATGGAAAGTTCAGATCAAACCCGTCCGAACTCGAAACTGACTCGAGTCCTGAAATTAACTCTATAGGCAGGAATCGAGGCAAGAACAGTAAATAAGCCTTGAAAACCTAAACGAAATCAAGATGGGCACGCATGGGCACAATTGAGTGATCTAAAATTCCTATGATGCATGCAAATGAAATACCCAGAAAAATCCCAAACGAATACTAAACGCTGCAACGGCTTAGATGTGGGCCTAAAATCCTAGCTAACATATACAAACAAATCTGTACACCTCAATATACACTGATAACTGATGTTATACACTATCATAACTGAAACTATAATATACATTTCGGGCATACTCAGACTCCATAGCATTCTCATACGGCCGTTTCGGCCCCATACTCATATTGTGAGAATTAGTCTTGCTCGAGCTCTCACGAACCGACTCGATAATGACCCAAACAAGGACAAACTAAAATTGGGTAAAACCCTAACCCAAAAATGGGCTTTTGCAGTATCATTTAGCCAGTTACCCAGTTAAGTGAAATATGGGCGCAGGGTGTCTACATTTACTCTAGCCGTCATTTCATTTTATAAGGGATAACGGGGGGGGGGGGGGGGC
>JAVDBV010083327.1:0-13059 GCA_032619315.1 Piper longum | reverse complement strand
CATAATAACATGACAAAAATATAAATTTTATGTGCATGTATATGGAAGAAAGAAGAAAGAAAGAAAAATAAATTAGAAAAATACCACAATAAAGATGATATTGGCTGTGGCAAGGAAGAGGAGGACAACAACACCAACATACATTGTGAAATCAATTAAGATTATTTAAAAAGAAATTAGGGGGAGACAATATGTACCAACCCAAAAGACTTTCTTACACACTTCCACCTAACCTCAACCACCCAAGACTTTTTTTTTTTTTGTGGTTTTTACAGTTGGTTGTGAGGATTAATCTTAGAGGAGAGGCTCATTGTTCTCATAGTCTCTCGAGTGAGTGTAGAGAGGCAAAGTCATAGGTTTTGTATGTCCACAACTTGCAAGTGATCAGGTGAGTGATTGCTTGCGTATCATTTGTTTAGTGGATTAAATAAAGGTTGGGAAAGGGTTTCCGTAATCGTGTTGTGCTAGCGTCTTTATTTGGTACCATTGCATGTTCAGTTGGATTCTGAGGATTTGCAGTGCCGGGATTGGGTAACCGGTACGCTAGGATGTTGGACAACAGTGTTTGGTGCTGGTGTGGTGATCGGTAGCTGATAGACAGTTACCACTATTTGGAGTAATCGAGTGGGGTAGCTGTGCCGGGAGTGTTGGTGATTTACGGGTTGCTGCTTCCAGTTTCTGCCGAGATTGCTATGGTGTTGCACAACTTATGGATGGTTGAATGTTCCGAGGGAGGGGAATACGCTACACGAACGTTGAAAAAGAGACGAAAATTTTTGCCTTGAGTCGGCCCTGTGACACTAGCCATCCCTTGTGGTAGCAATATTCAATTTTGATAAAAAATATTTAGCAACCGCTTTGCCACTGCTTAGCACGGCAAAATATAACCGTGGGAGTAAAGAATTTTTGCTGTGGCAATATTTACTTTTTAAAAAAAAAAAAAATTTGGTTGGATTCCCGTCCTCTTTTTTTTTAAATTCAAATAAGCCACGTGACCCGTCAAAGGGCGCACTGCCCATTAAGCGCATGTGGGGAACACCCATCCATGTGGCCCGCTCGTCCTCGCCACTGCCTCCACCCTCGCTCATCGCCTAGCTCGTGGCCACAGCTCACGGTGCCACCTGCCTTCGCCGTTTCCTGCACATCTAGCCTACAGCCATTGCCCCTCCCCGCCAACGCCACCGCCCTCTACCCCAACCTCCTCCTCCGCCATTTGCCACTTCCTTGCTCCACCCCACCACCGCCCACGGCCATCTTGCCCCATCCTCCCTGCATGGCCTGCCCCGTCTCCGACACCGGCCTTTCTTCGCCTCACCCCGAATTGCCACGCCTCGCCGTCGCCCCGACACTGACACCGCCCTGATCTCTGCCCAAGCCTCCGCCTCTGCTTTCTGCCACCGCCTTGCCCCCCAGCCCCACCACGTCCTTCTCGCGTGGCCACCTGGTAGCCTCCCTCAGCCTCCGCCATTGCTGACCTCCATGTCACCGGCATCTATGATCTCGTCGCTAAAAGGCTCAACCTCACCAAGACTGCGGAGCTCAACCAAGAGATCCTTACCGTCGCCACACCACCTCACCGCCAGACAGGCACCAGATATTTTTTTAAAAAATGTGTCAAGGTTAGGGATGGGTAATGGATATTTTTTAATTTTTTTTATAAATTTATCACGATAGTTGCCACGGTTCAGCAGGAGTTAAGTTAAATCACAACGATCAGTGGCAATAGCGGGCTTGCCCCGCCGCAACTACCACTCCGTGGCCGATGGCTTTCACATGGCAAACTAAAATTTGCCATGGGAACAAGTCTTTGCCACGGTATTTAGACTGTGGCAAATAGACGTTTTTTTTTTCTAGTGTGCAATAAAATTATAGAAATTCAATGATCAATATTTCTTTAAATAATGAATTTTTTATATGAGAGAAAATTTTACTTTAGTTATCATTGACAGATTTTCAAATTTTTTTGTCACTTTGATACAAAAGTTTGACTGATAGTTTTTGTGATATTTTTTAATATTTTTCCTAACAACCAAAAAAAAATAAAAAAAGATTTTTATTTCTTTCATTTTCTTCCATATCAAACAATTTATATAAATTTTTAAAATTTTTATTTCATTTCCTTTCTTGTCATCTCCATTTTTTAGGAAAGCTTGTTTTTACTTCCTACAATTTTATCCCAGACCCTTATAAAACATTTGTACTCAGGAATCACATGTTGATACCACGTGCTTCCACCTACTAAAAATTAATATTTGCTCCTAACTACCTACGTGTTCCTCATGACAATGCACACATTTTATTATATGATATATATAAGATTACACCTTGGAAACAATTTCATACCATCCATTTCCACACATGAATCACAGATTATGATATGGGAAAAACAATGGCATGCTGAATACAAGTACGTGTACTATCTATTTGTCCTTCAACCAAGGTTGACCGGATACTTAGAAACATAAGACCTATATATAATATAAAAAATATCAATAACGAATCTCATTAGTCTAAGGAAAATAATTAATACAAACTAGCAAGTAGCAAGTAGAAAGTGATTTTCATGAAGAAACAAAATCATAAATAATTCCTATGGGAATACTCAAAGGGCATCTACTGATGAGCCATGAAGCTACAAACTACATAGCATCCAAAATTGTACTCGTGTTGTGCCACCCTCGGCAAATACCCCTCTCGACAAAAACTGGTCCCACTCTCGAAAAAAAACACATAACTTAAGCCCTCTTAAAACCTCTACATAATGCCTAGCCAAGAGCAAAATGACCGAATATTCTCATACGGTTGCCGTCAATACCCTTTGATATTATAAGTCTAGACATACATTGTACACAATAATTTTCAACTACTTCATGTATCTCCGGGTGTGAGGAAGTTTAAGATATAGAGATGTCAAGATCCCTCGGAAATGGAACAAGCCTCTCACTAATCTAGAGCCCGTTGCAACATGAGTATGCGCCCACTTATAGTATAAGCGAGGTCAAATTCACCAATTCTCATCTCACTAAAAACTCAATAAAAAATGATATATATGGCTAGAAAGGGAATTATATGAGTAGGCTCGAAGGCAACGTAAAGTAGAGTTAAGTTAAAAAATAACATGAGAGATTTCATCCTCGATGGTTATTAATCACGGAAGTAAAATACGTCTAAATAGTTCGTGTTAAGTGTGGTCTAATAAAATAGTCACTTAACATGTCCTACTATCTATAAATAAAATCCTGATAGAGTAAAGCAGTAAATCTAAGAAAAGTCCCAACAGACATATGGTCCAAGCTCCAAGAGTATCGGCACATCTATGACGAGCTCGGATTCCAGAACAAAAAATGATCGAAAAATGGCTGAAAATAAGCTAAAAATAAACGGGAAAGGCCTACCAAGTCAACTAGGCGAGTCGGACCGAGTCTAGTTGAGTTGCTCAGCCGAGTCAGCTAGCTGAACTAGATCCCGTCGGGTAGGGTTGGACTCGGTGGACGTGCACATGGCTAGGTGACACGAACAAGTCTGGTGGACAGACGGACTTGGGTGCAGCTAGGAGTCTCGAATAGGACAAAAAGGCACCAAACGTACCGCAGGTACCAGTCCCTGAAAAACGTTGATGACGACATGGTGACGCTGCCGCCGGTCGCGATTGACAAGTTGACAAGGGGAAGGTGCTGGTGGTGCTGACTGATGGTGTCGGGTCATCAGTTGGCCAAAAAAGGCCAGAAAGTGGCAAAACCACCGCTAGGTATGACAATATCGGTGTCAATGATCGTGGCCATGGCGAGGGTCGAGGGTGGTCTCAAAAGTTCGGCCTTGGTGAGGAGAAGCTGTTTAGGGTGATGGTCGGCAATGTCTGGTTGATGATTGGCCAAAAGGAGACGATTGGCCAATCATGGCCACGACAAAGTTCAAAGCTGGTCTCAAATGGAAGATCTCAACGAGGGAAAGTTGTCAGGGTAGTTGGAGTCATTGGAGGAGGCTCTTCGACACCAGAAAACCTGCCGATTAGTGGTGGTGGCGGTAAGAAATAGCCAAGAAAATGGCCCTGCTAATGACTACTACTAGAGCTAGGCCTGGTTCTATACTCAGCCACGAGGTGGTTTTGATTGTACTAGTCTAGTAGCAGGAGGCAAACTAGAGACTCACCATCGATGGCACTAGTGGTGTAAAAACTCCAAAAATGTGGAAGAAATCAATGAAGAATAACTAGGTGAAAGCTAGGGCAGATGTGGCCGAACCAGATCTTGTCGCGTGGCACAATCTAAACGTCCGACAACTCACAGGCCTAATGAGGTCCACCTGGGTGTGTATATATATATATATATATATATATATATATATATATATATTTGTATTTTTATGATATCTTTGGTATGTAGATATGTTTGTTAGGAGTAGATGGACATTAGAATATTATTATTTTCATGTGTAAATAAATATTTATGCATTTTGACTATAGTATGCTTATGGTTTACACTCTTTCTGTAAATAAATCAGATCTCATAATATAGGTAGTAGATCTTGAAACGCCAACTATTAATAGATCTGTTTTTTTTTAATAGAGGAAAAAATTAACTATCAAGACCTCTTGTTCATAAACAAACAGACACAAGACTTGTCCTTATCCTTTAACAAATTCCATCTTTTAAGTTAATTAATTAACAGGCCTAAGTTTCAAAGTGTTCACATTTGAGGCACCACTAAACGTGTATATAATATTAATGGTATGGTTATTTACATCATTACATGTATATAAATAATATAATGCTTGGGTAAAAATGTAATTCCTAATTGACCATAAAAAAAAACCAACTTGCTTGTTTTGTAAATGCAGCTCTATCGATCGATTAAGCATTGTGAATTATAATTTGTATTTGCAGGTAATTAAGCACCTTTAAATGACAAGGTTCAAAGTTGTACCATCTTGCTGTGCCTCCAAGGAAATCTGATTAGGGTTCTCTTTCACAAAGATTAGACAAGATTTAGAGATCACTACAAGTCAAAATGGAAAACGAAAGCAGGCGGGCATGCTTCATAATTTCACTGGTTGAAGATGGTGCACTTCATCTGCTATATTTTCAAATCAATCTGATCATTGCTTCTGTACATGTACAAATGATCAACACCACTAAATAGGAGTGCTAATGAAAATAGAACTAACTGGAAGTGCAATGAAACATGTGAGCAGGAAAATTTATTTTTTAGGTACATCCACCTTGTACTCATATGTAGGTGCATGATTCGATCCTACTAATTAAGCTAAAATTTATGCAGTAATTATAAAAATATAGTTTTAATAGTCGGATGCCTTTTTTGACTTACCTTCATCCTTTGCCTAAACTTAGAATCGATAATGCACTAGTGCTCGTGACTAATCGTAGATAAACATATAGTACTAAATTTTAGTCATTGCTACTTAAAACACTAAGAAATATTGTTAATCACTATAGTACATTGAATGACAGTGTTATTTATTAACTTTATTATAACGATATTTACGACAAGGTTAGCATGATTAAAATGATTCTTCTGAGAATGAGAATGGGAACAAGAACCACTCAACATCTAATTGGCCTGTAAAACACTAAATTCTTGAGCCATGAGGTGATCTTCCCGAGCTCTCTTCCATCAATATAAAAGTCTCCCAGCTGTCTCCCCCTTCCTTGGCCTCCACTTGCACAAGACCCCACCATGATATCTGCCTAAGTTTTCTTTTTCTTCAACACAATATATATATATCTGCCTAAAGTTAGGTCAGGCATAAAAATTAAATATGCTTCTTCACACATGTTAAATTATCCCCGTATACTTTTGATTATGAACATTATTATATGGTAAGACCAACCTAATCTTACACTAATATCAAAGACGAGATATATGTACGGCGTCTGAGCGTCTGAGATAGAGAGAGATGTTGTATGGAGCTGGACTACAGGTAATGACCCATGGGACATAGGGCAAGACAAAAGTGTGGCCTGACGTTTTAGTATTGATCAAGCAGGCGCCGTAACCGAGCTTCAATTGGCAGGGACGGGACCTTTCTGAGACAAATATCAAAAGCCCCCCATGCGGAGACCATGTGAGGCATTTGGCAAAGTTTTTGCCCAACAAATTAGTACCTCATTTCCCGGATCTCGGCCATCAATGCCCTTCTCTCTTTTACTCTCTTTTTCCGGGGAAGAAAGAAGAAACCATTCTGCATGCTTCCTCACCCAATATGTTCTACTAAGCTATCCAGTTAATGTCAAGTGGCTGTTTTTTTGGCTACCCAAAGCACTTTCGTCAGCGGCTATTAGCTATTGCCATTCATACTAATGATGCTACATATATATATTACATGTTACCAAACATAAGATATTAAACGCTCGGTAATATTCGTTTTAATTTAAACTTTATTTTGTCAATGAATGCTATCACGGTTCTCTGCGTCTTACAGTAAAAATACTCCCCAAGCAATTGATTGAGAGATTTGGACCAATTAGCATGATAATTGATCAGCAAAACTTGAGGAATGCACGCCACTAGCTAACAGTATGACCTTTTGATTCAGAGTCATAAAATGACAAGATGAGGATTAGATTATCACAAAGCTAGGCCACTTGGTAAGACTAAGAAGCAACATCAACATTTAAAAGAGATTTTATTAATATTTTATGCAAAGGCTCTTTTCTTTCACATTTCCTAGGTTAACCAGTTATGTGATATCTTCTTTCCCTTCCCCCCCTTCTTGGAGTCCCCTTTCTCAACAAGGATATAGTGGTGGGCCTTGAACTGCATGTGCATGCATGTGGTGTGTCTCTTCTATCAACTCCCCCTTGGCCCCCATCTTCTTTGAGCTCTTACAAATGTTGGTTTTTTCTCTTCACTTTCCTCCATGCTTTGTCCCCCCTCCTTTTCCTTCCCTTCCTCCCTCTCTCTCTCTCTCTCTCTCTCTCTCTCTCTTCTCTCTCTCTCTCTCTCTATTTACCATCCCCTTCCTTTGATTATAAGCAGACTCTTGGGAACAGCCACCTTCTTTAATTGCTTTGTGTTAGTTTAACTCTTTGGGCCTTTGGTTGTGAGACTTTCTTGTTTTTCCAAATTAATCCCCTAGCTAGCATCTTTTAAGTTCATCTAGCACCTCCCTTCCTATTTATTAGAAGCTTGCATCCTTCATATCATCACATACATGCATCCAACTCTCTTCAAGCTTGTGTTTGACTTCAACCTCTTTTATACATATGTATGTTGAGCTTCATTTCATAAGGTTCAAAGCTGCCATACCAGGAGTCATCTGTCGTCCTTAATTTTTCTTACAGTTTCCTCAACTCAATAGCTGCATATCTTTTATCTATAGCGCTTCTACAACTCTGCTAGCTCTCTTTAAGTTTCTCCTACTGATTAATGGCCATGAGAAATCATGAGTCAATTAGCTTCCTTGGGAAGAAATTTTTGAAAAAGTTTTTGTTGGGTGTCAAGAGAAGTAATGCTGTGTCCGAGAGCATGAGTGTACATGAGAGGAAAATGGCCATAAAGCTGTCCTCGGATGTAGCCATGGCTTCTACAAGGAGAGGTTCCAAATGGAGCCAAGCCCTCATCAACCACATTTCGAAAAAAGGAAGCAATAACCACATCCCCATGTCTGTTCTTAGAGGAGAATGCCTTCCCCCCAAGAACAATGGCATGATGAACCCAAAGATGTTGAGGAGGAGCACTTGCATCATCAGGAAGATCATGAGAAGAACTTCAAAGTCTACGTTATTTGGGAGGTCATCACCTTCTACCATAGCAAAGATTATGCACAAGAGAAGGATCAAGTTGTTGAAATGTGTTGTACCAGGTGGTGAATCAATGGATGAAGTGGCCTTGTTGGAAGAGACTGCAGACTACATTGTTTCACTTAGAGCCCAGGTTGATGTGATGCGCCATCTTGCCAAGGTTTTCACTATAGCTATCTAGCTAGCAGCACAATGTTATAGTTATCAGTAAACTTGTCATAAGAAACTTTATTTTTGCTTTTAATTTTCTCTTCTCCTTCTTCATGTTAATGTTCAAGAATGTACAGTTCTCTTCTCGCAAAAAGCTGGCTCTTAGTTTTGATATATGTATTTTCATCTTTTGGCAATTTTATTAATTCATCAAAGCTTTATATTAACAGTGCATGAACTAATTTTGACACCCTGCTGGTGAGAGAGATATACGTGACCTCTTTAAATTCTTTTGTGTTTTGGCAGTAATTGTATATGGATGACAATTAGTTAAGTACAAACTCCATAATAAATACAAACAAGCATGCACCAATTTATATACATATACATATACACCATTTGGACAAGCCATTTTTGTGCACTATATATAGGTTGATTTCTTAAAATTTAAGATGGTTAGTTTTAACGCCTGAAATCTAGGTAAGCTCTTTAAATATATAACTGTTTGCAGGTGAAATTAAGATTGTATAATTTCCGATCATTATGTAATATTCAAGTGAGATCTTCGTGCTCCCATGTAAATTTTGTTGGGTTTTGTTAGGAGCCTTTTTAGGAAAAATAAATGGAATTATATTCATTACATTTATGCATAAGTAACTGTCTTCTTATGTTGAACTTATTCCAACATATGAATTAGAATTATCTTGTGAATTAAGCCTAAAATTTATAATCAAATTGAGAACTACTTAGTATAGTTTTGCATTTTCCTTGAAGTTCATGACCAGACACGAAGCGTGCTATTTTTTTTTACAAAAAAATCGTTTTTGCTCTTCATTGCTTACCTTATGTTTTCAATTATATTAGTTATATGATTTGCTTGGATTTTTTTTTTGATTAGTATGAGTTGAAACTCAATCAATATTAGGAGGTAAAAAAAGAATAATCATAATTGAAGTTCTCTAGCTAGGCGTGCATGCAGATTCAAACACACCGTACACTCTTAAACTTCAATAGTTAAAAATCAATTAACATAAATTTACATATATAGGTCATAATTATATTTTAGGATTTATATCATTAATATAAATGACAATTTTTACTATTGCGTACCTTCTTAACACCTGAATCCAAGTGAATTCCAGTGGTTGAAAATATATCTAAATATGAGCCTTATATACAGAGCTAATCCTCATGTAGTTTATATAAGCTACGTTTTTTATTTTGAGCAATTTACTATGTCTAATAATTCAAAAATAACATAGATAAATAAAAAAATAAATAATAACGGCAATTATAAAATTTTAACACAATTTAATATTTCTAACCCTTTTATAGTAATTATCAAAATAATTATAATAAAAAATAATTTCAAAATATCTATGAACTTGTCCATTTGTTAAAAATTCAAAAATAGGTTATAATAATATTAAAAAAGATAAAATTTTATCAACCTCATACTTGTGTACCATATTTTTAAAATATAAATATCATTTTGTAATACCCCATAAAAAATGGTCAAATTAAATATGTAACTCATATAAATTTTCCTCAATAAATATAAGCACCTCAATAAAATCTTAATTCCCTTCGTCCAGCCTCTAAGCCATCCTTTATCCAGGCTAGGGCTAGACATATATGAACATTGGTACAGATTTATATTTGTACTTTCGAAAATTAAAAAATATCATCATTGTCATCAATATCTATTATTTTTTAAATAAATGAGGAATGCATAATTCAAAAGTTCTAGATTCAAACTCGATATTGCTTGATATATAGTAGGAGTTGACTTGGAGTAAGTTCCAAGCTACCAACTTAGAGGAATTTTAATAAATTTTCAATTCTTTGAATAATAATTTATATGAAATTAATAAATATTTTTCTTTTTTATACTTGAAATTGATAAATATATAATTTACATTATTAATTTAAAATAATAATTTAACTAATCTAGGATAATATGATTTAATAATTTTTAACATACTTGAGGAGCCAATAAAAAAATCAGTCACTATAAAATTATTCAGAGTTGGACTTGAAAAACCTCGGAGTAGAATGACAAAAGTAAATTTATAAAGTCAAAGAATTTTAAAACTAGATTGAGGTCGATGAACCCACAAAAAATAGACAGAAAAATTATATTAAAGTTATCCGTATTTAATTTCTTATCAAGGGAGCATTGAAGACTATCTAGCATAGATTTTTTTATTTTTTCAATTTTTGGAACACAGAGATTCTTTTATTCAAGACCACAATTCAAGCAAGACAATGCTTTAATTTATGGGACTGATCTTGCATCTTGTCCACATCTAGAAGGTCAACTTCCTTAATATTTAATACTATTGAAGCATTTCACATCTTACCCAAGACTTCAACTATATTTATAAATGATAATGTCGATAGATAGCTGCAGAACTTTGGATGTATACCAAAGTATAATATAATGTGAATAGAAACCAGCTGTTTTATATATATATATATATATATACTTTGTTTTTTATTTTTGGATGATTTCTGTCTACCTTCTTGAATATTAACTAATAATCAGATTATTATACATGTGATAAACTGATCAATGATCGCTTTGTTTTTCAACTGCATTATTCAGACTTTCATGCTTGGTAGTTGGGATAGGTACACCTCGCACGAAATTGGACATTTTGTTAAGGTATAATTACATGTTATTATAATTTACATAACTGGTGACCATTGAGAGGATAAAGTATAATAATTTGGCCTCAATATAAATTAATGGGTCTTAACCGTCTGTTTCAAAATAGTAGCCCAAATTGAAGATCATAATCATACCTCACATCAAATATCGAAATAGATTGTCTCTATAAAATTTAAAAGATTTTGTAATGTACCAAATTAAAAAAAAGTTGTCTTCATAATTTCTTTTGTTAGTCCACCCTAGCCCATTATCAAATACCGAAATAGATTGGCTCTAATACGTGTTTAATAACAAGGCCAAGTGCAAATTAACGAGCCAACACTAATATAATGTTAAAATGCTAGATCTTTGCTCCTGTATTGAACTAATTTAAATTAGAAGATTTTACATAAATGTATAAACAATAAAAACTTATTCTAAGCAAGCCTAACAAACGAATTATAGGACAATGATTACTATGGAGCAAGAGAGAATTTGAAGAAGAATGATTTGAGAATGGAAGAAATCACATGGTTTTTTAGCTAGATGTTTGGATCTGATTTTCTATTTGGAAATATTTTGTGATTCTTTAATTACGAGGATAGCCCTATTATTTTTCAAATCAATTAAGAGTTGTTTTCATCAAATTCCCATCTATTATCTGGCACCTCTATAATTGAGTTGTCCAATACTTAATTGAATATTACCATTTAATTTCATCTAAAAGCAGCTTAAGCCCGAATAGAAGGGTATTATGTATCTAATATTTATCTGAACACAACCAAGTAAAAACTATAATGTTATTCATGAAGAAACACTAATGTCAAAGATCTAACTTTGTATAAGTAAATGCTAAAGAGATTCTCATTAATTTCAAAGTTCACTTGCGCCAGTGACATCACTCATTCACTCTAATCAATCAACAAAATGAGAATTAATAAACATAATTCAATCCAACTTGACACTAGCTAACAACAAACTTCTTACTTGATTTCCTTCCTGGCTAACCAGACCAACTTACAAAAGCAAGACTATTCCTCCAATACGGTAATCCATTAGAACCCAGAAACATGACTTGGGAAGGCTTCTTTTGGGGTGCACTCGGAGTTACCTGGAGTGGATTCCTTTGATGTTCTCTCAGCAGCACTTGGAGTACTGGTTTGTTCTGATGAGCTCTCAGAGATGCAGGGACTAGCTTCCTTTGCCTTGTACTCGAGAGCACCTGACTTGGACCTGGTAACCATGGGATGAACATTACTCGGATTGATGCTGGCTCGTGGATTCACCTCAATGAGATCGCATTTCGCTTCGAATTCGACGTCGTCGTCGTCGTTACTAGTGAAGGCATCTAATGCACCCTGTGGCACAGACCAATCACCCAGATTAGCTTGGGGGATAGATTTCTCCAGAAAATGTAAGCTGCATGCATCCAAGTTCAGAGGAGGTGATGATGAAGTTGAATCATGGTGACAATCAGATGGTCCTGCCACACCAATATGCATTAGAGAAGAAAATGGAGCCTACAAGTCAAATACTATTCATTTGAAAACAAAAGAGCCTACTCAATAATTTGGGAAAGATATGTGATCATCACTATATATTGTCTTATTCATGACTATTCAATAGGGTAGCAACAGGAAAACATTACCGAGGGGATAGAAGATTACGTCGGGCAATGGGTCGGCGGGCCAAGAAAGCATGGGAGCATACATGTAAGTATCAGAAGAAAGGTAATGGAGCACCTTTCTTAAGAAGCTCTTCTTCCTCTTGAGGGGCTTCTTTTGCACTCCTAAGCTTTTCCTTCCCCAACCCATTTCTCCCAGGTGAAGCAAACCGACCAAATTTCCTTGTTTCTTGGATGGATAAAAAGGCACAGGCTTCCTGGAGTGTACGGTGAAATATGGTGGGAGTAGTTTTGGTCGTTACAGGTGAAGAGTCCATCAGTTCTAAGCATTCTCAGCCATGAAATGCTAGCCCCTCAAAATCCTGCTCCATCTAAAGTTAGGTGATGAAAATCCTAAAAGATTGATATCTCATGATTCTTATGAATGTCCGGCTTCTAAAACTTCACCTTTATAGGCCTTATTAAAGCATTAAAGGATGGATTCTCATTTTTTACATAAAAATTTTAAAATTTTAATATTTATAATTACATAGATCCTAATTTAAGATCTATTATCCTAAAATATAAATCTTAGTTTAGGATCCATAACTCCAACACCTTTTGTTTATCAGGTAAAAATAAATAAGGTTATCCGAGCCACTAAGTGAGATGCCCATGTAAGCTCAACCTATGTTAAACGATAAATTTCAACCTTACTTTTATGGTTAGAACTCATTAAACAATAAGATAAATTATAATAATATATTAAAGATAGACCTTAATTTTAAATATAAATTTATTTAAAGATAGAATATAATAATAATTTTTTGTTATATTTTCATAATCTCCTAGGGACTTTTGAATCCTCCTATTATTAATTATTAATAAGATTA
>JAVDBV010083323.1:0-14952 GCA_032619315.1 Piper longum | reverse complement strand
TTTGAGTTCCTCACACCCGGAGAACGTGGAGGTTTACGGGTACTGTTTAGTACAGCGCATGTAATGACTTGTGGTTCAAAGGGTACTGATGGCGACTGCCTAAGAGTACTCGGCCTTTGTGTTCAAGGCCAGGAGAAATATGAAGGTAAAGAGAGGGCTTAGGATTTGAGACTAGAAAATGAAGTAAGAAAATGCCGAGAGCGGCATCAGCAGCAGTTCAGTTCAGATAGTTCGAGATGCTACCGGGTCTGCAGCCTAGTAGCTCCTCAGTAGATGCCCTTCAGAGTGTTCACGTGGAGTATATGAAATTTTTATTTTCATATGAGAGTTTGCTCTCATAGCCACCTTGTTATAGTTATATTCTGGACCAGTAACGATTATTACTGACGTTTATCTACTATATATAGGTAACCATGATGAGATGGAGGTGCCAGCCTGGACGGAGGAGCAACGAGGTCTTTTGCACACACACATATAATGCGTGATTGAATGGTTTGATATTTCGTCTATGATTTTATTGTATTAGCATTCATGTGAGGCAATGAGATACATGATGACATGATTGAATGATAAACATGATGACAGAATGTGAGGCAAGAAAAAGGAAATGAAAATAGATTGCACAGATGGGCGGAGACCCAAGTTTCATAATGCTGTAGATTAGATTCTGTGTGACTAAAAATGTTGATCTGTTTATATGTTTATATATATATACATCATCTTGACAGGGTGGGCCCTAATTACATTTTTAGGGGAAATTCTGTCCGTTTTGTTTTAGAATTTTTACTGATTTTGATTGCAATTGTAATGTTGTGAAAATTAGTTGTATGTCAACCATGTAGTATCATGTTTAGGTTTATGCATTCATCTATACATGATGAGTGGTATCCTCATCTTGAGACGCCGAGATTGGATCCGCACGCGTTGGGTTCGGGTTAGCCGACCTAACCGGGGCCTGTAACATGCCGGTTTGGTTCACGTGGGTGAACCGGATTTGGGGTGTTACAAATGGTGTCAAAGTTAGATGTTTAACAGCAGAGAGTTATCAAATATCACAAATAATTTTGAATGCTATATATATATATATCATTACATAACAGTGTGGTATCTTTTTTTGCATTTTCTTTCTTGCTAATGAGTATTTAAGTCTGTGCTCTTCATTTTTGGAGGATTTGATATGCCTCAAATATTTAATTGATACAAACAAAACATCTCATTTAGCAAAAATGTTGATGGAACTCAAAACAAAATATCTATTGTCTAAATTTTTTCATTATACAAACCAGTGATGTATGGAGGATCACTATGACTCGGCTAAACCAGTTAGTGATCGACTTGAATGTATCTATTTTTGCAGTTCTCGATTCATTTTCATCTTATAACCTTCTTAAGTCCATTTTTACATCGTATCTTAAAATAGTCAATAATTGCTGATTTATGCAATTCTCAAATCATCCGCTCGTGTTTCGAAGTTTGTATACCACTTGCTCATCTCTTGGATGATTCGATGGGGTGTTATTTTATTCCATAGGTACTGTTCTGCATTATTCTGATTTTATGACATGGATTCTTATCAGAGTCTCCCTCTTTTAAATTTTTTAGAGTTGAAGATGATGGGGACTGGGGCCTGCTTGCTGTTGTTTGTTAATTGAATATTCCTGTTGATGTGGATTTAGAAGGGGTTCCAATTTGGATTTATCTACTGGTTGTAATTTGGAGCCGGTGGAGTGGCATTTGAATTCCATGTTTTCTCTGCTTTAGACAATATAGTTGGGAGAAATGTTCCTTGTCATATTTTATGTTCAGTTGAATTTGAAAACTTAGCCTTTTCATTTCTTGACATTTATCTTGTAGTATTCGACGCTTGAAATGCATGTGTTGAGGTTGTTAGTTCCCTTGGGTGAGTCAAAAGGATTTTCTTTAATGGGATGAGAAGTTGTCAGATTCTTGAAAGTAAAATTGAAAAGCTTTCGGATATTGGAGATAAATTTCTGTATTGACATTATATTAGGAAGAAATTATCTAACAATCATGTGATGATAGATTTCTGAGTTGACAATGTATTGATAGATTTTTTCTGATATTTCTACCCAAGTTCTACATAAAAGTTCTTTGTGTTGCTTGAGCGTCTCATTTGTGTTGCTTTTCCCTCGCTACAATAATGATATGTTTCCTTCTAAACAGACATTTTTTTTATTCTCCAAAAATGATTTGTAAGGTTAACATTTGAATTACTTTAATAATATTATCCATTAATAGCCCACACATTCTGCGAGTTGTACCTTTTAGTAGACTAAAATTGAAGGTGGTAATGAACATGGTTGGTAACTGACTGAGCCAATTCGTGAGTATTTGACGTTTAAGTCGTTTCGACTCGATTTGAAACTCGTTATTTAAATGTTCGAGATTAAACTCAACTTGAATTTGAATTTTACAAGTTGAGTTTTTAAATTGAGTTTAAGCAAGATAGTGTTTAACTTGAGTTGACTTGGTTATAACCCGTATTCGGTTCAAAATCGACTCATAGCTTAACTTGAATTTAATTTGATAAAATAATATAATAATATATACAATATTATTTGTCTATTTAAAATATATTTAAAATCATAAATAAATGTTATTATTAATTACGTACTAAATGATAGTTGTGGTGGGGGTATTTTGTCTTGTATTTTTATTTTTTTATTAAATTTGGACCGTCTATATAATTGAACCATTCAGATTAAAGTTTGAGACAAATATTTGCCCCCGTCTTTATATATATATATATATATATATTAATAAGTTTAATTATAAATAATTATATTTATTTATATGCAATATAATAACAAAGTAGTGAGATAACTTAAATGAGAGGTTTTCACATCCATTAATTATATTCGAGTTTGAGTTAAAGTCGAATACTATAAAAAATATTCAAATTAATTTAGAGCATATATTGAAAATTCGTTTGATTTCGAACCGAATTTGAACAAACTTTGAACTCAACCATGTCATGTAGCCCTCACCCATAACTCTATTAAAATCTCGTTTTTTTAGCAAGTTTAAGAATTTTATTTTTTCTAGCATTATAATTGGACACATTAAAAAATACTTAAATTTAAAAGATAAAAATAAGAAGCTAACTAGAGTAGATAAGTAATCTGTTATTTTTGTAGATCTATAAAACCGTAAATAAATTCATCTTCATCTGATAATTAATTAAGGCTAATGATATTTCTAAAGGTTTTAATAATTATAAAATTTTTAGTTAGTAAGTATTAGTTAAAATCATAGTAATTTTAGTTAGTACAAAATTATTAGAAAGTTAATTTTGTCGTTAGAAAATATTATTCATTTTAATTAATTTGGAAAATTATTATATTAAATAATAAGTAATACATAATATAATCAAATAAATTTTATCCAATAATACAACATTACATATTAAATAATAATATTAGCAGTCCACTCGGCCAGGGAGGTCGCTATGTAGACAGAACCTGTCTTGCGAATCGCCGGCGACCATCCACCGCCGCTCCGCCCTTTCCCCCGCCAGCGCCGCCGCCATCGCTCCAGTCCGCCGCTGATCGAACCCCTCCCACTCCTCAGAGCTCCTGATTCGGCGCTGATCGGTATCTTCAACCCCCAATCGCCGGCTCCGAATTGTGGGGTTGGATCCCGCAGAGGTTCACACTTTACCCCTTTTGGATCTCTGAATCCTTGCTTGATGCTGCTGCTTGTTAGGTTTGATTTTGTAGGTTTCGTTGTTGGATGGTGTTGGGCGGATGTTGCGAGATCTGGTGTTTCAGGGGAGTAAATTGGGTGTCTTTATAGTGTTTTGGATTCTTACCTTCGTGAATTGTTTGTGGTTGATTGGATCTTGTGATTGTGGTGGTTGTGCTGAGCTATGTTGGTGTGGATTTTGGTATGGCTAATGATGTTTGCAAGGGCGATTATTGATAATCGTAGTAATTTGACGTAGTTATTTCTGCTGCGTACAATAGTAGATCTAACTCTAGCTTCCCATGCTTTCCAAAAGATCAATAGGATTATTGATTTCAGCATTAGGAAACGTCATCAGGGTGTGGGTTTTGGTATGGCTAATGATGTTTTGTAGGGAGGTTATTGATAATTCTAGTGATTTGATTTAGTTATTTGTTACTACATACAATATAGATCTAACACTAACTTCCCTTCCCATAATTAGCAGTGTTATGCTTTTGCAGGTTTTTTTTTGTTGTAAGTTGTTTGGTTTTTGCTTTGAGATGGATTACATTTCAGCAGGTTTTGGTGGTAAAGATTGATTCTTTGGGTATTTGTGTAATGGGGTTTTATATTGGGGAAGATAGTCGATCAATTATGATGACATGTTTTGTATTCTGGTCCATGATTTTTTGTTAGACTGGTTTTGACGCCAATGCTGTGGAACAGATTGGGGAAAGTGTGTGGTTTTCAGTTCATTGAACTGTCAGCATTTTGAACTGGTTCACTCAAGTGGATCTCTTGATTGTATGGGTTAGGGAGAACTATGATTATGTGGATTTTGATATGGGTAATGATGTTTGCCAGGGAGGGCATTGATAATGCTAGTGATTTGAGTGAGGTTTTATGCTACGTACAATAGGGATCTAATTCAAAGTTCCCATAATTACCAGAAAATCAATAGGATCATCAATTTTGCACTAGGAAACGTCAGCAGCGCTATGAGGTGGATCACTTTGCAGCAGTTTTGGTGGTAAAGGCTGATTTTTTGGCTATTGTGTTGGGAGGTTTATGTTGGGGAATTTAGTAGGTCAATTATGATGACATGCCTAATATAAAATCCCCTAACTAGTTAGTCCAGCTAATTAATCGCACATCCGATACCTACGGGATATGATCCAATATATTAGTAGGGATGGTTTTTATAATCTTTAACTTGGTTAATCATATTTGAAGAAATGACTAAGCCCATGAGTTTGTACTCATTGGGTCATGTTCTTAGAAGTGGTATCAGAGCTAGCTTGATACAGATTCAGTTTAAGCTCATGAGCTATAAAAAGGAATTCTAAGGATAGAATTTCTTCAAAATTTCCTTAAGGGGTTAGAACGTAAGATCTCCCAACTAGCTAGTCTAGTTAGTTAGTTCCACATCCAATAACTACCCGAATTTGATCTACTATATTAGTGAGGATGATGGTTATAATCTTTAAATTGGTTAATCACTTTTGAAAAAATGATTAAGCCTGTCAATTTGCACTATTTGGGCTGGGTTATTACACTTTGTATTCTGGTCCATATTTTTTTGTTAGACTGGTTTTCGTGCTAATGTTGTGGAACGGATTGGGGAAAGTATGTGGTTTTCTGTTCATTTATCTCTCATCATCATGAATTGGTTGTGTTTAATTGGATCACATGATTGATTTGGTTAGGGGGAGCTATGATGGTGTGAATTTTTGTGCCAGCCTCAAATGATTGCAGAGTTTTTTTATTTTTGAGCTGTTTTAAAATTTTTGTTTTGTGGTGGATAAGTGTTCAGCAGTTTGGTGAGAAAGATTGATTCTTTAGGTATTTGTGTAAGGAGGTTTTATATTGGGGAAGTTAATAGGTTAATTATGATGATATGCTCCGTCTTTTGGTAGACTGTCTTTTATGCCAATGCTGTGGAACAGATTGGAGAAAGTATGTGGTTTTCAGTTCATGGAACTCCTGGCGTTGTGAAATGGCTCTGTTCAATTGGATCACTTGATTGTATTGGTTATGGGAGCTATGATGGTGTGGATTTTGGTATCATTGTTATGCAGTTGCATAGTTTTTGTCAGTTGTGTGGTTTTTGCTTTGAGGTGGATTAATTTTGCAGCTTTTGGCATTAAATTTGACGTTTTTGTTTACCTGTGAAAGTCAGTAATTATTCTTTGGATTTTTTAAGGTTTTATGTTGAGATAATTATTAGGTCATTTATGATGAAGTGCACTGTATTCTGAGGCCCCTTCTTTTTGTTGGACTGGCTCTGATACCAATGTTTCGGAACATATTGAAGAAATCATGTGTTTATAGGGTGTTGAACTTGCAGCGTCATGAATTGGTAGTGGTCAGTTGGATCTCATGATTTATAGGTCGGGGTGCTACAATTGTTTTTTTTTTAAAAAAACCCATAATGGTACGAATTTCTGTCTCAATATTGTGCAATTGCAGAGTTTCATGAGTCGTCTGGGTTTTTTGCAGGGGTGGATCATGTTACTGCAGTTTAATAAGCAAGTAGGATCTTTTTTAACCTAGGAGGATCAAGGTTTTCGACTGGTTTTGATTTCATTGTTGTGGAAAAGGTTGATTTCTGAACTTTATTAGGGCCTTTATGTTTATTTGGAAAGATCAAAGTTGATTCTTTGCGTATTTTTTGGTGGTTTATTTCCGAGAAATTAGTGGGTCGATTATGATG
This sequence comes from Piper longum, assembly GCA_032619315.1. Lineage (NCBI taxonomy): Eukaryota > Viridiplantae > Streptophyta > Magnoliopsida > Piperales > Piperaceae > Piper > Piper longum. Next base: position 8,552 of record JAVDBV010083323.1, on the reverse strand, counting down.
ACATCCCTTGTGTTCTGTTCCTCTTTTTTTTTGGACTGGTTTTGATATTAGTACTGTAGTACAGATTGATTTATGAAATGTATTAAGTAGGCCATCTATGATATGTTTCTTCTTTTTTAGTATGTGGTACATTTTTTTTTATTCCATTGTTTTAGAATCTTCAACTAACTAGCTGTCATACATTACTTACTAAATATTTTATGAAGAATATGCAAATTATAATTTTGAATTTTCTGCATTACAGGTCGCATATGAAAATTTTTTTATAGAATTTAAATAATTCATTATATGGCGAGTGAACGAACTGGGCCTCCTAACAGGCCTCCTAATTTTCCTGGAAGACCTGCTGTAACGTCTTTTCCTGCGGCACAACATCCTCAAACAACACCTCCTTTCTCATCGTCTGGACCCTTTGCTGGCTCTCATGGCCCTGGATTTAGACAGCCTCCACCAATTAGGTTTAATGGTCCTTCAGCTCCTAGTCCTTCATATTCATCTTCAGAGTCTGCTAATAATCAACGCATCCCTGCTCCAAATTTCTCTTCAACTACTTTACGACCTCCACCTTCTTCTGCACAACCATTCTCACCTCCGACATCCAATCCTCCATTAAACTTTCCTCCACAGGCCCCACCTTCTTCTGTGCAGCCCTTCTCTCCACCAGCACCAAATCCTCCATTAAACTTTCCTCCACAAGCTCCTCCATCTGTGCAGCCCTTCTCCTCACCTGCACCAAATCCTCCATTAAATTTTCCATCACAAGCTCTACCATCCTCTGGTCAGCCATTCTCACCACCACCTGTGCCTATTGCAAGGCCTACTTCTTTTTCTTATCGCCCTCCACCTCCTCAACAACAAATTTCTTCTATTCCAATGGGATCCCCATTGCAAAATGTGTTATCTGCACCACCAATAGCCGCTGCACCTTCTCTTCCCATAGATACATCTTATCACGGTTCAAGACCAAATGCACCACCAATAATGCACGGGTTTGCAAATAGGCAAGTCAATGCAGCTGCACAGATTCCTACATCTGTCGCTCCGCCATTTCTTGCTGGTCAAGGGGGTTATGCAACACAGCCTTCTGTAGCCCCATATCTTTCCAATCAAGGAGGTGCAATGCCGCCACCTCCTGTAACAGCTCCTTTAGGCCAACATTTGCAATATGCTGGTGGTCCTCCCGTAGGTTCTGTGCAAGGCTTGGTAGAAGATTTCAGTTCGCTGTCTATTGTATCTGTTCCTGGCTCATTTGATTCTGGTATTGACCCCAAAGCACTGCCAAGGCCACTGGAAGGTGATGTGGAGCCTAGTCCGTTGTATCCTCAAAATTGCAATTGCAGATATTTTAGATTGACTACAAGTGTGATACCAAATTCACAATCCCTGTTTTCAAGATGGCATTTACCATTAGGAGCAGTGGTACATCCGCTTGCAGAAGCTCCCGATGGGGTGAGTAGCACTTGCTCTATAATTAACTTACTATCAATTTTTCAATTCTAGTATTTGTTTTCTTGTGTTTTTGCTTGCTTTTTTTAAAATAATAATAATAATAAAAAAAATCATCTTGTAACCAATTGAGACTATTTACAGGAGGAAATCCCCATTGTTAATTTTGGACCAACAGGCATCGTTCGATGCAGAAGGTGCCGCACATATATCAACCCTTATGTGACATTTGCAGATTCAGGAAGGAAATGGCGCTGCAACATTTGTGCTTTACTTAATGATGGTAAAATTTTCTTCAATGTTTGGCACTGTATTAATATGTATCATTTATAGATTCAGAATCCAAGTCGGGTGTCTCGTTAAACTTTGATTGTATATTTATTGTGAACTCGTAATTATTAGATATGCAATTACTTTTGCTGATTAAGTTGAAGCCTAGAGTTATGTGATGATTACATATTCTGTTTTTGTTGAAAGTAGATGGATCGAAGTATCTAAAGCAAGAATAAGTGGCAGTTCATTGGAGGATGGATTAATGTAATTTGATCTGGTATTTTTGTTCTATATGAAAAAACCTAAACAGGTTTTTGGATTATTGGAGTACTGAGTGCTTTGGATTCTTGTTGTCAAGCTAAAGCCATGGAAATTCTTTTTATTGAAAAAAAGGTTCGAGATCAATGAGAATAAGTGTATCAAAATTTTATAATCTAAATGTTTTTTTATCAATTCAACCTTTCTGCGGTTTTGGGGATACAGACCGACAATATTGTGGATTTAAATCCATGCTCTGTTTGAATTTGGATTCTGTAGAATAAGGAATGGGTAAAAGCAGAGTTAGGATATAATCGGAAGAAACATTAAAATCTACATGTTTAGTATATTTAGAGGAAACAAAATAATCGATGTGTAAGTAGAAAAATGAAAAGGAATCAGTGTTTAGTTTATTTTGGATATTAGGAGTTTTATATGAAGAATTTGTGATGCAAATATGTGATTGGTATACGAAACAAATTTGTGATGCAAATATGAATGTATGTTTCCCATTGGACTTTGTGGGATGGATTCAAGCATGAACTGCTGCTAGACTTCTTTGCATAAAGAGCATCTCAGTCATATTGAAGAGTGGTTTTCATAAGGCTGGTTTATTGGTGAAACAGTGTTCTTCTAGAATTCTGTGTGATAAGCATGTCTCAGGTATGTACAAGAAAAAGTTTTACAGGACCGATATTAAGCCAGCCTTATTGTCCGAAACTGAGTGCTGGGTTATCAGAAAGAGCCATATCGAGAAATTGGACGAGGTTGAAGTTAACATCTTGAGATGGACATTTGGGATGACTAGGAGAGTCTTTTCCAAATGACCAACCGTTAAAAACGGGAATATGAAGTAGGTGATAGACTGAGAAGGCATGTAGTTTATCTTACCATCTTGTTTTGAATAGGAGATGGGGAAGGTCAAAATATACTTGAATGGAGGTTTAAAAAAGGGTTATGAAACTATTTAAATTTGAATTTAGATTATGCTTATGATTAGGCATTGTGAAGAAACAAAATTATTTTCCCCTCTACCAATGCTTGAGAAGAGTGGATGATTATGATGATTACGCACTTTTGGCTAATTGCATTTTCATGATGTTTACACAAAACCATGCTGATGTTTGGCGGTTTGCTTGATAAGATTTATCTTGAAGTAGTCACTGGATCCCTTCCAATTTTGTAGCTGATAAATATGATTAAATTTTTGAGATTTTGGTTCAGGCACTTAGATGGTATGTTTATAATACTAATCGTGTGTTGTCTTTTTCTTGACCTTTTGTGTGCATGTATGTTACTTTCTCTTTACACTTAGTGTTTCAGCAAGTTATGATAACTTATAACATCTGCTCACAGGTTTTCGACGATTTAATCTTTATTTTATGCTGTGCATGTACTATTGTTGTATGTTCGTTTTGGTGATGTTTCCATGTATTTCCTTTCTCCCTTTTTCAAAAAAATTATCCATTATGGTGATTTACTGTTGCTTTGGTTAATTGTTTCCTCTTGTGATTTGTCTGTAGTTCCTGGAGATTATTTCGCTCTTTTGGATGCAAGTGGTAGAAGAAGTGATGCAGATCAGAGGCCAGAGCTTTCAAAAGGTAGTGTAGAGTTTGTTGCTCCAACAGAGTACATGGTGCGGCCGCCTATGCCACCATTGTACTTTTTCCTAATTGATGCATCCTTCTATTCCGTTAGGAGCGGTATGCTTGAGGTAACTGTGATTCTTGTGTTAACAGTTGGTCAATATTGCTGTGATTTGGCTATAAGTCCTGCAGTTCTATCTTTTATAAACTTTTTCTTGACCTTTATCAGGTTGTAGCAAAGACCATAAAATCCTGTTTGGATGAGCTGCCTGGTTTTCCAAGAACACAAATCGGATTCATAACTTATGACAGTGCTTTGCATTTCTATAACATGAAGGTAAGCGACATTTGGGCATGAATGACCATTATTCTTACAGTATATCATAAGGAAATTGAGAATAATTAGCATATTCTGATGCACAATCATAATTTGGTTCAATATGTTTAACTTGCTCAGCTTATACTTTTGCTAAGCTTATCAGTTCTATTGTTGTTTTTGTTTATTATTGTGATTATAATGCGTGGTTCTATCTCCTACAGTCATCTTTGACACAGCCACAAATGATGGTGGTGTCTGATTTAGAGGACATATTTGCCCCATTGCCAGATGATTTACTTGTTAACTTGTCTGAATCAAGAAATGTGGTGGATGCCTTCTTGGACAGCTTGCCCTCCATGTTTCAAGATTCAGTAAACATTGAATCAGCTTTTGGTCCTGCTCTGAAGGCAGCATTAATGGTTATGGTATGGTAACATCCATTTATTTCATCATTGATGATTTTGTAATCCATTTCCTCGTTACTTCTTGATCATCATCATTATCTTTTATACCTTGTCATCATTGAGTTGGGGGCATAATAGATTTTCTTTGCCAAATGCCAATTACTAGTTCTCATGTCCAACATGATGGCACAAAATCCATACAAGAAAGTGACCAATTGTGCTTCTTGACGCAACCCTCCTAAGAGGGAAAAGCAAAATGAACGTTCGTAACCAACCGTCAGTCATAGTTCTTTCTTATTTAGAAAGATGATAACTGTTAGAGGAACAGGAGGAATTTTATATTTATGTTCCATTGCAGCTGGTAAGAAGGAAATCCAGTTGCTTCAACATGAAGGATGATAGACTTTCATTTTTTTTCTGATCATGTTTCTAGTGTGTTTTTGCACTGCAACATTTGGTGAATGGTTCCTAATATTTTATAAGGGGCTCATGATGAATCCTGTAGATTTGATTCAGCTATTTTCAAAAAAAGAAACCAATTCATGTCTTAACTTATTCTGAATTCAATTATCAATTCCATCGTTTTGAAACATCATTAGCCCTAAAAGCAGAAAATCTGAAGTGATGTTTCATTTATTATTAAAAAAATGGTAGATACATAAAAACTTTTTTTTCTGTTGGTATGCATCCAGATGTGTTTTGTGTGAAGAGCTTACTTATATGGGCCTGCCATGATTGTGTTATATGTTATTTTACAATTTATTCACTAGATTGCGTGTAATTTGTGTTGCTCCTGCAAATTCGCATGCAGAGCCAACTTGGGGGAAAGCTACTCATTTTCCAGAGCACATTGCCTTCTCTTGGTGTTGGTCGCCTTAAGCTACGTGGAGATGACCTTCGTGTGTATGGAACTGATAAAGAGCCCGCAATAAGAGTTCCTGAGGATACCTTTTATAAGCAAATGGCCGCAGATCTGACAAAGTTCCAGATTGGTGTAAATATCTATGCCTTCAGTGAGAAGTACACAGACATAGCTTCATTAGGTGAGCTATTTCTTATTTCAGTTGCTGGATTTCGAATGCATCAGAGCATATGTTTTTCTGTTCTAAAATGAATATCTTTCAATAATAAAACTCACAGTAAAAATCGATACCAGGAGCAAAAAATGGCCAAGTGTGAGAATGTTAAAGTAACTGTTCTTTATAAGTCCTAAGGTGCCTGGATTATTTGTTAATTTCAATAGAAACTAATTTTCTAATACTGAAATGTGGCCCAATTCTGTTGGATAACAATGCAACTAAATTCTGAAAAGAAATGATTACAAATCGTCTGGTTGTAATTTTGTTGAGGATTGGGTTCATGTTTGTGTATTATTTATAGTTGCTGATTGCAGACCAGGGCCATATATGAGGCTTAACCAGCTTGTGTTATCAGTACACGGTTTCATCACTATCAGACCTCTAAAAATTTTAGTAGTTTTATAAAGGATCGGAATCTTAGCTTTGCATTTGTATAATTCCATTTTAATACTACATGCAGAGGAGTTGAGAAAAATAAGTTAGCTATTGATCCTATTGATTCCTGACTAAAAAAATTTATTTATTTGCAGCTGGATTTTGATTAGATCAGACATGTTACAGTATGTGGCTGTTTTTCTTCCTATGACAGTATTTTGAATTTTAATAGGGACACTTGCAAAGTATACCGGTGGGCAGATCTACTATTATCCATCTTTTCAAGAAGTTGTCCATGGTGAGAAGTTGAGGCATGACTTAGCAAGAGATCTGACCAGGGAAACTGCTTGGGAAGCTGTGATGAGAATAAGATGTGGGAAAGGTATTGCCTGTGATTTTTATTTTTTAGTTTTGGAATTTCATATTTGATAATAGCAATAAAAGTTTTTTGAGCTGTTGTTCGTTCTTAAATTTTCAGGAGTTCGATTTTCCACCTACCATGGCCATTTTATGCTGAGGAGTACAGATTTAATGGCTCTACCGGCAGTGGACTGTGATAAAGCCTTCACAGTGCAGATAGCCTTTGAGGAATCCCTGTTGTCTACACAGACTATATATTTTCAAATTGCTTTGCTGTATCCATTTTCATCAGCTGATCATGGAACTTGCTTCTTGTTTTATGTGCGTTAATTCTGTTTATTTATACCCCATCATTCCGATTTAGGTTGATTAAATGATGTTATTTATTGCTGCATGTGGCATCTTTGTATTATAATGTATGATATATTTTACTTAAGGTTCATATGCTATTCGATGTTAGTCATGATCTTTGAATTGTAGCTCTTGTTACCAATTGCATGTTGTCTTCATGGGTTGCTGACTTCATTTTTAAGCCTTGAGTTTGGTTGTCTTCACTATGCTTGCTTTCTTTCTCTGATATATTAGATAACAAAAAGGATAGTGAATTCATGCACGTCTGAATAATGAAACTTCCTTAAGCATATATAGATATACTTCATCTTCAGGTGAAAGGCGCATCAGAGTCCATACAGCGGCAGCACCTGTTGTACAAGAACTTGGAGAATTGTATCGTCATGCTGATACTGGGGCTATTGTTTCAGTCCTTAGTAGACTTGGTACTTCAAATGAAACTTAATAGCTTATTCATGGTCAAAGAAACTAGTGTTAACTATTTATTTATTATTCTGATCAATTGCAATGAATGGCATTTGCAGGCATTGAGAAATCATTGTCCAGCAAATTGGAAGATGCTCGTCATGCTGTGCAACTGAAGATTGTGAAAGGACTAAAAGAGTATCGAAACCTTTATGCCATACAGCACCGTTTGACTGGCAGAATGATATTTCCAGAAAGTTTAAAGTATTTACCTCTATATGGGCTAGCTATTTCAAAATCCATTGCACTTCGTGGAGGATTTGCTGATGTTCAACTTGATGAAAGATGTGCTGCTGGATATAGCATGATGACATTACCAGTCAAAAAGTTGCTGAAATTTCTTTATCCAAGCATGTCTCGTATTGATGAGTACCTTTTGAAGGTAATTAATGTTTTAATTAACTGTGATCAGCATTGTTGAAATGAAAAGCATTTTAACCTTCAAGTATCACTCGCACATCTTAATTACAGGGACCAGCTAACATTGATGATGTGGGTAGCATTGTAAAACCATTGCCTCTTGCGTCTAATGTTTTGGATCCTAGAGGGCTTTATCTATTTGATGATGGTTTTCGCATCATTATATGGTTTGGTCGTTCTCTGTCACCCGAAATTGTTATTAACTTGGTGGGAGCTGATTTGCCAGATATGTCAAGGGTAAGTCTTTTGCATTCTCTTTTTGAGTGACAGTTCAAGTTTGCCCTTTTATATTGTTTAGTCTGTTGAAGTTGATATTTCATCTACGCTTATTATATAGTGGCATGCACTTGGCACTGCTTGTCCGAACACCCTTCAATTTTGATTCTCTATTTTGTAGGTTATGTTCACTGAGCGTGATAATGACATGTCACGGAAACTATTTAGCCTCATAAAGAGAATAAGAGAAAATGATCAATCTTCCTACCCGTTGTGCCATCTTGTCAGACAAGGAGAACAGCCCAGGGAAAGCATATTGTTGAGTAACTTAATAGATGATCCGGCTGGAGGAACTGGTTATGTTGAATATATCCAACAAATTCATCGTCAAATCCAACAAGGCACTTAAGTTCCGGGAGCAACGATTTCAAAGTAATCTGGTATTTGTTATCCTTTTCACTGGAACAACTCTGTCGTTGGATCTTGTTGAAGATCACTTCCAATCTCTAGGCAGCAAACAGGTATCATCTGCAATCTTTGTAATTGTAATTTTGTTAGGGAGGTTTAATTGCACCTGTCCTTCAGTTTCTCTTCGTTTGCCCCCTGTTGATTTTTAAATGGGAACGGTACATGTTTGGGTCTTGCCATTTTGGTCATAAAATGTCTCGTGTTTTTTTTACTCGTTTCATGTTACATCTATAAGTGAGGAATAGATAGGGGTTTGCATGTGTCATTTCCTGAGCTTGTAATGAATTTTTTTTCATGTATTAAGATGTTTACTTATTCTATAATGTTCCCCAACTTTTGCGCTGCTCATTTTTAAATTTACCGTTTAGTTACAAATCGTAAGCTTACTGCTAAGATGATTGATCGTGCAATACATCTCGAAATCGAATGAAAACAAATATGCAGTCGTACATGATGATGCTCTTTAGCACAGATTTAGGTGGAATGCAAAATGGAGCTGTTTCTTCAATCTTTTTGGTGTTTATGTTCGTTA
>JAVDBV010083322.1:0-18454 GCA_032619315.1 Piper longum | reverse complement strand
CGCACTATAGATATGGCGGCAAGTTCGGATCGAGACCGTCCGAACTCGAAACTGACTCGAGTCCTGAAATTGACTCTATCGGAGGGAATTGAGGTAAGAAGGCTAAATGGGCCTTGAACACTGAACTCAATCAAACTGGGCCCACAGGGGCATAAATCGAGTGATCTAAAATTCCTATAATGTAGGCAAATGATGTACCCATAAAATCCCAAACGGATACTAAACGCCGCAACAACCTAAATCTAGGCCTAAAATCCTGTCTAATACATACAAACAATCCGTATACCTTAGTATACACTGATAACTCGCAATCTTATAATTTGCATGTTGGGCATACTCAGCCTCCATAACATGTTCATATGACCATTTAGGCCCATACTCATAATCTGAAACTAGTTTGGCTCGATCTCGCTCAAACCAACTCGATACTGACCTAAATAGGGAAAACTTAAATCGGGTAAAACCCTAACCCAAAAATGGGGTTTTACAAAAACTGGAGGAATGCCCCCAAAAAGCCAAACTAGTTCTCATTGTGTTTCACAGAGTGGAATGTCATCGGAAAATTTTACCAATAGAGCACCTGGATATTGGCTACAAGGTGAATTGGTGATAGTAGGAGTTGTTGGCATTAACCAGAATAAACCAAATATAAATCCCTTATTTCAACACATAAAGATGAGAAGTCCCAAACAAATAGAGAAATCAGACAAATTAATTTTACGTGGAAAACCCCAAATTTGGGGAAAAATCACTGGGTAAACGGGTAGATCAAATCACTATATCACAAGTTTGATACAGAACATATTTACACGAGAATAAACTCTCCAATACCAATTTATTATACTTTTACCAAATTAGTATTGACTAAGAAATAAAATAAAGAATTACGGATTATAAATATAAGAACTTGGTAAAGTTATCATTAACAATTATAAGCTAATCTCAACAAAACATTCACCTTTCTTCAATCTACACAATTTTATTTCCCTTTATAACAACAGTTTTTCTCTAAAATTAGAAAACCAAAAAACTAAAGAAGAAAAGTGTTGTACGTTGCTTTTATTCCTTTCAACTAACAAAATCTGTAAATCTGGATTTTTGCCCAAAATATGGTTGCAATTTCATATATTTAGGAAGGAGGGACAACCCAACAAGCATCCCCTTCCCGACTCCATGAAATGCCTCTAGCCGACATGGGAAGCTCCATCCATGCTTGCTTCATTTCTGCAGTAAACATGTTTCTCCTTTGACATAACTTTAGTCATAAGTCTGCAACATTCTTTTCAGTATGGATTTTTGTTAGCTCAAGAGATTTACTTTCTAACACATCTCTTACCCGGTGATATCTCACATCAATATATTTGCTCATTGAATGAAAACTTGAATTCTTACACAAGTGAATTGCACTCTGGCTATCACAGTGTACAATATATATATCCTGTTTAACACTAATTTTATTCAAAAATCTCTTTGCCTATAACATCTCATTGCAAGCTTCTGTAGTAATAATAAACTCGGCTTCAATTGTGGATAATGCAACATACTTTTGTAACCTAGATGTCAAAAAATTAACAACAAACCTAAATGTTGACCTTCTTGTCTCCAAGTCACCTGTAATGTCTTCATTTGTGTAGCCAACCAACAAAGGTTTATCACTTCCAAAACACAAACGCATTTTGGATGTACCTCTTAAGTACCTCATTATCCATTTAATTATTTGCCAATGCTCTTTGCTCGAATTTGCTAAATGTTTGCTAACTGTTCTAACTGTATATACTATGTCTGGTCTTTTACAAACTATAACATACATTAAACTACCAACTGTAGAAGCATAAAGAACTTTTATTATTTCCTTCATCTTTGTTGCACTTAAATTACTTTTCTTCAACTTGAAGTGACCCCCAAGTGGAACTTCAACAGGCTTTGCATCTTTAATGTTGAATTTTTCAAGTACCTTTACTATAAACCTTTCCTGTGACACCCAAAGCTTTCTAGCTCCCCTGTCATGTCGAATTAACATTTTCAAGATTTCCTTTGCCGGTCTCAAATCCTTCATTGCAAAGGATTTACTCAAGTTCTTCTTTAAACTGCAATATTGGCCTCATCATGTCCTACAATTAACATGTCATCCACATAAAGCAGTAGAATAATAAAGTCACCATCATTAAACCTCTTGATGAACACAGTGATCAGACATAGACTTCTTGTACCTATTGCTTTCCATATAAGAATCAAACTTTTTGTATCACTGTCTAGGAGCTTGCTTCAAACCATACAAACTCTTTTTCAGTTTACATACCATCTATTCCTTTCCTCTGACTTTAAAACCCTCTGGTTACTCCATGTATATAGTCTCCTCAAGATCGCCATGAAGAAAAGTTGTCTTCACATCTAACTATTAAACTTCCAAATCCAAACTTGCAGCCAAAGCCAAAACAATTCTAATAGAAGACATTTTAACAATAAGAGAAAAGATTTCATCGAAATCAATACCTTTCTTCTATCTGAAGCCTTTCACCACCAACCTTGCTTTGTACCTTGGTTGTGTGTTGTTTTCTTTATGCTTGATCCTGTAGACCCATTTCTTCTTCAATGCCCTCTTCCCCTTAGGAAGGTTTACCAACTTATAGGTGTGATTATCATGCAAAGATTTCATCTCATCTTGCATTGCCTTCAACTATTTCTCCTTTTCTACATTAGCTTTTACCTCACTGAAATTTTGTGGTTCTCCATATTCAGTGATTGTCACATATTCTGATGATGGATATCTTATTAATGGAACTAGTTCACGAGCTGATCTTCTCACATTAATTGGCTGCCCTTGATCAGAATTTACTTGTTCCTGTCCAACATCAACAAACTTATTAGAAATATCATCACACACCACATCCTCACTGTCATCATCACTAGGTGGAAACATAATTGTGTCATCCAGAGCCGCCTCTTCACTTCTAGTTGAGGTTGAAGGTTCTTTTATCTTTTCTAAGATTTCCTGAGATTTTTTTTGAAGAACTTCTTCCTTGCTAAAGTCCTCAACTTTTTGATCCTCTCTGAAAACTACATCTCTACTTCGAATCAATTTTTTATTCTTATGATCCCAAAATTTGTATCCAAACTTATTATCACCATATCCTAGAAAAATACATTCAATAGCTCTAAAGTCGAGCTTAGTCATTTGCTCTTTGGGCACATGTGTAAAGGCTTTACAACGAAAGACTATGAAATGAGAATAACTGGCTTTTTTGCCACTTCACCCTTTCTACTATGTTATTGTCTAAGGCATATGTGGGAGATCTGTTGATCAGATAACAAGCTGTACTCATGGCTTCACCCTAAAAGCTTTTAGGCAACTTAGTTGAAGATAACATACTTCTCACCCTCTCAAAGATGATCCTGTTCATTCTTTCAGTCACTCCATTGTGTTGAAGAGTATAAGGAATCGTCTTCTCATGCATAATCCCATGCTTGCTACAGTATTCATCAAACTCTAGAGAATAATATTCACCACCATTATCACTTTTAAGATATTTCAAGAATTTACCGGTCTCTCTTTCAACCAATACATGAAAATCCTTAAAGATACCAAAAACATCATTTTTATTTTTTATACCATAAACTCACACATTCGTAGAAGTATTATCAATAAATGTGACAAAATAAATAGAACTGCTAAGAGATTTTACCTTTATAAGCCCACACACATTAGTATGTACCAACTCAAGAACTTCTAATTTCCTCGAACTATAAGCCTGCACAGGATGTCATACATTGTTTCCCAACCAAACAATGATCAGAAGGATTATTTTGATGCCCTTGACCATGGGAAGGAGATCCAGCTTCTTCAATGTCTGTAATCCCTTCTCATTCATGTGTCCCAATCGATGGCGCTACAAATCAGCAGTGGAATCAAATAAGGAGATATTAACCTCCCCTTTGAACTAGACTCGTCTCACTCTTATACAAACTATAACACTTCTTCCCTTTAGCAACAACAATAGAACCTTTCACAAGTTTCCACACACCTTGTAAAAATTATAAACCAAATCCTTCATCATCAAGCGCTCCGGTTCGCAACAAACTCATCCTCAAATCTGGAATATGTCTAACATTTTTAAGCACTAATTTGTAACCCATGTCTGTCATGATATGCACATCTCCAAGTCCCACAATTTTGGAAGTATCACTATTTTTATATCTTCACTATACCCAAATCTGAAGCTTCATAGGTAGTAAAGAAATTTCTGCTTGGAGTTTCATGAAACGATGTTCCGGAGTCAACTACCCAACTAGCATCACAATCAACCATCAAACAATCATTCACACAAACAGAAAGAATCACCATATCCTCATGTACAACATTAGTATTCTTTTCTCTTATTTTTCAAGTCTTTCATGAGCTTCCCTCAATCCTTTTTTATATGACATATCTTGTCACAATAATAACATTTCAAGTGCTTCTTAGATTTAGACCTTCCTCGGCTGCTGTCCTTTTCGTTTATGTCTATATTTCTTGATCTATCTCTTTCCTCTTCTGATACTAATGCACGAGACCCTGAAGTTGGTATGAATTTTCTCCTTACCTCTTCATTCAATAAATTATTTGTTACCATGTTCATTGTGAGTTTTCCATCCGGGGTAGCATTGCTCAAAGAGAACACAAACGTTTCCTAGCTTTTTGGCAAAGTGTTGAGGAGCATGATAGCTTGTCATTCTTTATCTAGAGTCATCTTCATCCTGACAAGTTGAGTAATAATACTCTTCATCTCATTGAGATGTTCACTTATATCACTTTCATCCTTATATCTCAAATTCACTATTTTCCCTATCAAAAGGGTCTTATTGCTAGTAGTATTCCTCTCACAAACTTCTTGGAGTTTATCCCATATCGTTTTTGAGGATGTCAATTCAGAAACATAATGATACACCATTTCATTTACCCATTGTCTCAAACAAGTCATAGCCTTTTTATCCAACTTATTCCGGTTTTTATCAGTCACATCTGCCAATTTCTGACTTATGATAGGTTCAAACAAATCTTTAGAATACAAATGATCAATCATTTTTCCTTTCTAATAGTGTCAGTTACATGCCCTTTAAGAGATATCATCTTAACATGCTTCTCATCAGCCATCTTGTTGAAATATAAATCACAAATACACCAACTATGCTCTTAGAAGTTTCGACGAACACCTAGAGGGGAATAAATATCCAATCTAAAAATTTATTACTAACAAATCAACCAGGCTCTGATACTACTCGTTGGGATTAACCAAATCCTCTATTTCAACACATGAAGATGAGATCTCAAACAAATAGAGAAATCAAACAGATCAATTTTACGTGGAAAACCTTAAATTTGAGGAAAAAACTACGGAACAAACGGTTAGATCAAATCACTATATCACAAGTTTGATATAGAACATATTCATAAGAGAACAAACTCCCCAATACCAATTTATTGTACTTTCTACAAAATTAGTATTGGCTAAGAAAAAAAATAAAGAATTACGAATTATAAATATAAGAACTTGTTGAAGTTACCAATAATTATTGTAAGCGAATCTCAACAAAACATTCACTTTTCTTCAATTTACATAATTTTCTTTCTCCCTTTGTAGTAGCAGTTTTTCTCCAAAATTAAAAACCTAAAAATCCAAAGAAGAAAAGCATTCTACGTTACTTTTATTCCTTTCAACAAACAAAATATGCAAATCTTGATTTTTTTCCCATAACATGGTTATAATTTCATATATTTACAGAGGAGGGACAACCCAACACAAGTCAACTCCTTTTTATATATTTCTTTATTTTTTGAGGAGGCAGGGATTTTAAATTTTGCCGTATGCAAATTTGTGTGAATTCTCTCGTATTAAATGAGGCGGTGATGGCAGTTACTTGAATATCAGTATTATTTTGTGTCGTTTTTTAAATCAAATTTGCCTAGTGCTGTTTAACGTATTTTCATACCATTCCTGATCTAGTCAAGAAGCCCTTGTTGATTTCATAACTTCTTGTGATATATTATTTTTTTTCTTATGTCAGCTTACAATTAGTGATGAATTGGGTCGTTGATACTAATATTTTCCTCTGGCAGAAATATATGGAGTTGAAGGACGACTTAAATGGATCAAAAAGACATTTATTAGAGGAGATGGGCTTTATCTGTCGCCCGGAACACCCACATTAAGTTTATATCAAATTATTTGCGCACTCTGGAAGCTCCTGATGAGTTGAGGCAAGAAGCCTGGAATCTTGCTAATGATAGGTAGCGATTTATTATATATTCAACGACAAGGACGTGAAGTCTTATACTGCTCTTAACTACTGTTGTGATTTTTCCTTTCTTCTTATTTTCTGTCAGTGACACAAATTTACTAGAGGCATTATCCATGGAACCATTTAAGGCTTTGATTTAACTGGAATGATGTATGAGATATCTGCATCACTTTCTAGTCATAAGTTGCCAGTAGACTTTTTAGAGGTTCACACACCATCTTTATTGTTCAATTTTTTTCTCTAATTGCTGTAAATTTTCTATTGTGTGCATTTATGATAGTACTGCCTGTCTACTGCAGTTTCTTCTTTGAGGATATAGAGGAGAAAAAAATGTGAAACTTTCATGGCATAATTTGAATGGTAAAGTGGGAAGGAAGTAAAGAAATTGCAGATAATGTTTGGGAAATTTTGTAAGCGTGGGAGGAGCTGACGTCTATCTTGTTGTATAATTTTTTCACTTTTGCTGCTTGCCTGAAGCTTTAGGCAAATTCCATTAGACCTGGCATGACTTTAAGGCCCTAGAATTGTAGTATTGAGCCTTTGAATATACCATTAGTACAAGTCAATTTTTATTAACACTAGGTTTTCAATTTTTTGCTGTTGTCTGGTGGATTTCTTTTTTGGTGGGCGTTTCTTATAATTAATTAAATTTTGTGTATTGGTAAGGTTTATTTGTTTGATTGAGGAACAAGGACTTCAAGGCTTACGTAAGGTTGTTAGTTTGATCACATCTGGTTAGCAGTGTTTAGGTTTATTAGATGACTAATTGTTTATTATTTTAATTTTTACAGTTTGCGCACAACTTTACGTGTTCGTTTCAAAGGTGAAGTTGTTGCCTGGGTGTGGTATATGCAGCAGCTCGTCGGTTTTGAGTCCCCTTGCCTGAAAACCAACCTTGATGGAAAGTTTTTTATGCTGATAAGGCTGGCATTGATGAGGCCTGCAGAGTTCTGGCCCATTTTTACAGTATTCCCAAGGCACACTGCATGCATGCGTGTAAAGATGAGGGTTCGTTTACTACCAATAAGTCATCAGAGAATCGCACTTTAAAGGTTACTTCTAATAGCTTCCGTTATCTTTCTTCTGTTTTGAGCAAGTAAAATAAATTTGTAATGCATGGAGAATATTTTGATGTTAACATCAATAACATAGGAAACACTGGCAAATGGTGTGGCAAGTGATACGAACATTTCCAAAGATGCTTCCAACCAAGATGCTGGGGTGCCAAAAGATTCCATGGTAAAAGCTGCTCTTGATAAACTTGACTCAAACAAGAGTGACGATAAGGCCAAAAGTAAATTTAGCTAGGGAAGAGGCAGAAGTTGGCTCTGGTTCACAACACAGATCCAGTGATGGGATGGATGCTAATGGTGACAGGTCACGGGAATGAGTGAAGAAAAATAGTAAGAATAGGGAACGAGACAGGGGTAGAGACTCTGATAGGGAAAGAGAGTGCGAAAAAGAATACGAGGACAGGGATAAGTACAAAGGCAGAAGGCAACATTCAAAGGACAGATCACCAGGTAAACATGGAAAATTAATGTTTTTTGCTTATTTTTAATTATTTAATTCGTAATTTTTTTCTTTTTGTTTCAGGACATTCAGACAGATCAAGTCATCACTCTTCAAGAGGTTTGTGTCTATTGCCACCGGCAATTGTTTTTTGTAGGTCGCAGTTCCAGGGCTTCAGGATGCTGTCTTTATTTTAGTTGATTTTTTTTTCCTGGCAGACCGTGGAGACTATCACAGTTCACTTTCTTCTCGTGATAAGGGCCGTCACAGACACCGTCATCCATATGCATGAGAGAGTTGGTTAAGCTTTTTGTGGAGAAAGCTGTGGATAAGATTTGATACGAATATATATAATTTCAAATCCAGAACCCTCAGAATGTGTACGTGTTCTCTGTGGTTCATCTCTTTCTGTCAATTTCTGGGTCGATTGTATTTGGCTTTTAATAGTAAATGGAGGTAGAGTGCTGTTTCAGCTTTCAAATGATAATTACAGTCAACAAGTTCTGATATTTGCAGCAAATGTGATTCTTAATATAACAGAACTTTGAAATGTGATAATTGAAGTCATAGAAAGAGGTTTCCAAATCTTTAACATCGTTGCACCAATTAAAAAATACGTAGTTTTATTAAACTGTATGAAAAGGTAGGATGTACGTGATACTTTTCAGAAAAGAGGAGGCATAACTTGCAAGTAAATGATTTTTTTTTTACCGTTCCAAACCTGTGACTCGAGTCAAAGTCTTATAGTAACAAACCAGTCAATTTAGTCGTTGATTTAGTTTCTTAACACACATATTAAACCGAAGCCGGTCATACATTATGAGTAATAGGAGTTAAGTATACTTAAATATATGATGATAACATTAAAAAAATAATGAGAAGTGAGTTATTATGTTATATGACAATAAGCAATTTTTTTAATGTATTTGATCATAAAATTATTTTTAAGCTGAATAACATATTAGGAAGTATTATATAGCATTTTGTGTGGGTTTTTAATTATAAAACATGTTATTTTGATGTTATAGAGCGTATTTATTTTGTGATATTTTTTCATAATTTTCTAATTTTTTTTAAATTTATTAAGAATTAGTTATTATTTTTTATCTGAGTCATAGTCAAGTCAACTTTTATTTACAAAATCACCACCCAAAACCTTCCTCCAATGCCTTTCTCCCTAACCCCAATTGCTGCCCTAATTCTTACCGCCTCCAATCGCCGTACCACCGCTGATCAACTCTACGGAAGATCTACTGTGCCATGTCGTCCCTCAACATCCCGATCGCCCCCTAGCCTCCACGACGCCCCAAGGAAGCACCTTCGTGCCACACTCTTGATGCCGATTCCACCACCACCAGTGTCACTCTGTGCCACCGTCGCTTCCCCTTCAACCCTATAGGCCTTTCCCCTCCACCATGCTCCATCGCTGAGACTGGCACAAGGCCAATAGTGCGACCGAGTAACTCTGACTGACCCACGACCACCATTGGCGACCATCACCACTGTCATCACCCTCACCCTTGACATTAACGTGGTTGTGTCGAGCTCGCCAAGCTGGTGCTAACTCACAGCCCAATCATCTCATCGTAAAAGTCGCTAGAAAACCATCAAAAAATTACCTTAAGCTACTGGAAAACTGCTAAAAAATCAGGTTTGCAGAAATTCGTTAGAAATCATTGGATTTTTTCTAGATTCTTCCAAGTGAACCCAATCAAACTTCGGATGCTGCCAGGTGCCAAATTTGAGTCTCGAACTGCATGACAGGCCCTAATCGTCGCTGATAGCCGACAACACAAGTTATAATTAATTCTGACCTAATTACTTAAAATTGATAATTATTATACAACATGATAAGATTTGAGTGATTGACATAGTAAATTATTTTTATTGTAAATAAAAATAAAATTACGCAATTTGAATGATATCAAATAAATGTTAATGAACTAATTAGATAAATTAAGTATGTTAATTAACTATAATGCAGCCTAGAAAGTCATGATATGGATTAATGTGAATGTTTGATACGATTGAGTATGTTAGTTAAGATGTGTGAATGTATCATAGCGAGTGTTAACTTTTATTTTTTATATATAGGTATAAAGTATGAGCTCCCCGCCTAGGTGTGTGAACACAATTGAAACTTCTACCAAGTTCGTTTATGACTTATTTTTTGTTTAAATCTTTTACTATATCGTGATTTTTTTAATAGGTAAGTGGATATGCCAAGTGGTGGATTTATCGTATCCCACTCATACGAGTCATTTAGTTGTATGAATTTCGGATTAATAATCATCGAGGATAAGATCCCTTAGAATTTTTTTTAGAAAACTTAGATCCATATCATGATACCTTCATACTTAATATACCAAGATGTATGTATATATAGTTTTCTCAGTTTTTCAGTGAGATGTAAGACAAAGAAAAGTCAACTCACGTACAACACGAGTGATTGTACGTATAAGTCAAAACGGGCTCTGAATTGGTGAGCAAGTTGTTCCATTCTGAAGGGATCATGACAACTCTATCTTTAAGCTCCTCATACTTGAAAAAGTGTGGAGGATTACGGGTACTCCTATGTAGCGTATGTCTAGACTTGTAATTCAAAGGGTATTAAAGGTATTTGTTAGATAATACTCGGCCTCTATGCTCAAGGCTAAGAACGATACTGAAGGTACACAGGGCTTTAAGATAACTAATTTCCACGTGCGAGGGACAATTTGAAAGTGCCGAGGCATCTGACGAGTGAAAATGGGACGTTGTCAAGCAGAGGCTAACGGTTCGTGATTAGTACTTTTGTGAGAGATTCTAATATAAAAGTATATGAATGCTTTTCCTGTGCCAATTTGATTATTAAATATTTCTAGATTAATAACACTCGTTACTGATTATTTTGTTTTATATATGGAGGTAAGAATCTGAATAAATGAGCGCTATCAAGACCACGGAGGAGAAGTAATGCAACTCGCATACCTATACCTACCGAGATGGAATGAAGAACGTAAGGTGATGAATTATTGTTAATGGTTATGAATATATATGTTGGAATTTTTTATTGTAAGAATGTTGTAAGAAAATCACGAAATACTTTGAGTGTGTTTAGTATTATGAATAGTGTTGAGCAATGAAGTCCAAACTCGCTAAGAAGAAGGAAAATGATGATAATGAAAATGTTACGAGAAAAATATCATGTTTTTACTATATTTTCCGTTTCTATTGTTATGTATACATGTGATTTGTTGTTGAGAGGATGACCCCTAGGAGGGATTCTATCCGTTTTATTTTAAAAATCATTATTTTTCGAACTTTTAACGGGTTTGCTTTGTTTTAAATATAAATGGTATATCATATCATGTATTTAGAACAACGTAAGAACCTAATCATTTCATCTATGCATTGAATGTTTATGTTATCGTATGAGATGCCTAAGGTAGATCCGCATTGGCTTTACCGAATTAAGTAGATTAACAAATCATTCAATTATTTACGGTTTGGTTTGCGAGTAAATAGAATTGGGGTGTTACAGGCAAAAGCCTACTTGACATACAATAAAGTAACTTCTATCGCTGCAAAAAGTTTGATCTGTTCTTTGTGTGTGGTTGAGTAGTAGTGAAAGTAAGCCGTGGAAGGAGTATGATCACCTCAATCAAGTGACCGGAGAGTTTTGCCGTTTACTGAACATTGCTGTTATATCGGAAGAAATTGGGTTAGAAAGAAGTGCAACGTCAGACGAGAAGAGGCCCTCGTTCTTCTCCACGGCAAAAAAAGTATTCGCTGTCGAAGATGCGAGGTGTCTGTGGATCCATTCCCACTGTCTTCGTCGGGTTGGGAGGATTTTTGCACTAGCTCCTTAGAACGTCGGCGTAGGTGGGGTTGAGAGGCCGGCATCATTTTTACCAGTGAAGTTAAAGAGCCTCCTAGAGAAGGCACCACAGTGTGCCACACCAATCGTATGGCCACCAGACAAAGCGACGAGATCCCAAACCTCGAGGCCCTTTCTAGAGAAGATATCTTGCAATGTTGAAAATATACAGTTCATCTATATTTTTTGAATTCTTCAATAAAAATGATGAATGTATAATCTGAGTGATGAATTGTGAGATCACAAAGATAAATCTCTCCTCCTTTTATAGAACCTGCAAGAAGAGGTATATTTCGTAACATTTCATCATATTTATGAATGCATGATATCCTAGCTATTATCATGTATAAGCGAGATGGCAACTTAAGACTTTTTGATTGAGTGAAGTCGAAATAAGGCTAGTTTACTTATTCAAAGCTTCTTGCTTCCGGATTCTTTCTATATATATATATATATATATATAAAGAAGAAACCAAAAAAGCGTTTCCTACTTTCTTTGTTGGTTTTTGTCTCTCTCTTTTCTTTTATATGTTTATTAGTTATATATAAGAACCTTTTTCTCTCCATTTATTTATATATTTTTCGACTACACGTATAACATCTAAATAGGTATTTTTGTCTTTCTCATTTGTTATATAGTGACAGCATACATTTTAGGACCATGCATGCTATGGTCAGTTTTTAATGTGGTTTGATTTGATAGTTGTCCTTATTTACTAAGAGCTTCGATCTGATGAGGCCCGGTGACGCCAAATTTGATGAGAATGTCCAACTACTCTTATTTGTCTTGGCCACAGTATATGAGCCCCAATTTCCGCTTCCGCTACCAGGTGCGTGGACATATGAATGGCGGGAATAATCAATTCTAATTTAAATCTGCCTCGGACAGTATTTTGGTGAATCAGCTCTATTAATTCTCTAACCTTACCCGCAGAAAATAATTAATCTTACAAACTACAGTACCGTCTTGTTTTCCCAGACTTATTAACCACTTAAATGCCTTGTTCAATAGTTGTATTAATATCAATTTTCAAATATTAATTATTTCACCACAAACTAAACATGACTTACATATACGTACATGTCAAACAGCAAAAAAAAAAAAAGAAGAATTGCTCCACTTACTATAAGAGTATATGGAATGAATAATCTGGCTGTAATCTGGCTGTAATAAATTGAGTAGGATGTAATGGGATCAACAATGGAATTGATGAAATGAGGAGGGAAAGGTAGTTACGTTAGTTAGAGTAGGAAGGGTATCAATGTAAATACACATGTTTGAATGTGTATTAAAGGGGGGAAACGTGATGGATGTGGATCTTTTGATCCACTAACAGGTTTACTTTCCATTTCATTCATAGAACTTAGTAACAAATCGAATTTAACTGTCATCTCAGAAAACACAGATAAAAGTTGAGATTGAACCTTCCTCATTTCTGCCATTTCAGTTGCTCTTGGTGAAGAGTCGCCTCCTCCCTCTTCCGGCTCTGATACCAATCTGGAAGGATCTAGCTCAAATTGATTGAGCATTGGATCCTTGCCCTTGCCTTGTTGTTTGTTTTGCTTTGATGGAGCCATGGACTGATCAAGCAGAGCAATCACAGAGCAATTTACAGAGCAAACAGAGTGTTGGAAGGTAGAATTGGAGATCTGTACGTAGGAATGGATTGGATGAAGATGAGAAGAACAGCAACAGGTTGCTTGTTCCAAAAGAAACGAACAATTGATTGAATTTCCAAAAGATCCACATCCATCACGTTTCCCCCCTTTTATACACATTCAAACATGTGTATTTACATTTACCCTTCCTACTCTAACTAACGTAACTACCTTTCCCTCCTCATTTCATCAATTTACATCCTACTCAATTTATTACAGCCAGATTACAGCCAGATTATTCATTCCAGTATATTATGATTTGAATAATACGCAGTGAAACTTATTAGTTATACGGCGGTTATAAATAATTAAGATTTGGAATGGAGTTCATCAAATAAATTTGACTTAAGGCCAAATCTTTTTAATCATACATTTTATATTGAAAATATCGAACGTCCGTTCAATCACATTAGACCATCACAAGTATTGCTGCTTTCAGAAAGACTTATTCACGAACATACTAAAAGGACTGCATACAAAGTACCGATAAAGCTACTAGTTGTTGGAGTATTACAACCACTGATCTTCCACGACATATAACTGGTCACTACGACCTTGCATGAACCAGAGTACACAGCATATAGCTACATGATCGATCAAGAATTAGCTTAGTTCACAAACCTGCACCGCTTTCTGATCTGGCCGTCGTCTCCCACAAGCACATCAATAAGACCCATCTTCCTCATGGACTCCGCAAACTGCCCAAAGAACTTGCTTTGGCTCCGGAACTCCGCCACAGTTCTGACCGAGACAGGGTCGGTGAGCAGCGCGGCGTCTGAGACGAAGAGACCCTGCTTATTCCCCAAAGCGAAGAAGTAGTTGCTGTCGAAGCTGCGGGAGCTCAGCGGGTCCATCTCCACCGTCTTCGTTGGGCTTGGAGGGTTGGGGCATTGCTGCCGCAGGGTGTCGGCGTAGGTGGAGTTCAAGTTCGGGTCGGCGTCGTTGTTTCCAGTGAAGTTGAAGAGCCTCCTACTGAAGGCTCCACAGTGTGCCACTCCAATTGTGTGCGCCCCTCCAATAATAATATATGTTACTTTCATTTTCATAAACAACATAGTCAAAAGAGTCCATCATTAATTAGTCGACATAAAATCAATATTTAGACCAATTGGATGACTCCTAGTACGAGTTTATTGTAATAATTATAGCCCAATATTTAACCATGAATTGGCACGTAATTATATGTATATATAACACCACTAATTTAATGAACCATACCCCGTGGCTGATGCATTTGATCTTTACTTAGGATGATAAATATTAATCTTTGTGTGAGTAAATAGTAATTATAGATAAGTTCAAAAATGCATTCCTCGTTGTTAACTTATTTGCTTGCAAGAATTGTATCGATGACTCCACCTTCGGGACTTTCATAAATACCAAATACTAAGATTATGGGCTATGGGCTAATGGGTCATTTTAAAATAAGCCCAAATGTTCTTATAGTATTTGTTTTCTAATAGCCATGGAAAACAAAAATAATGCATGGAGTCATGAATTGGCTAGGCACGAGTGATCAGTTCTGTACCAGACAGGGCGACCAAGTCTCTGACATTGAGTCTCTTCCTAGCGAAGAGGTCTTTCAAAGTTGTGAAGTTTGCAAAAGGAGAAGGGAGGTTGTTATTAACGGCAGAGGAGAGGGTTACTATGCCATCTTTTCGACCAGTTGGCACTTCCCACATTGATTTTTGGAACTGCAATATTTTTTACACAAGATTATTAATACCAATATAGTGTAGAGCTTGTAATTAAACATGACATTAACAATGTGCAGGATGATATACAAACGAGTTACCTGGAATGAGACAGCGTCTCGAGCAGCCAAGGCAAGAACATCTGCACAGGACACTTTATCTGGGCAATATTGCTGTAGTTTGGCCTTGATTTCGTCGATCACCTCGAAACCTTGCAGTGTCAGGTTTGGCCTTGCCTCCTTCTCCGATGGTTCTGTTCCATTTCTGTCTAGCAAAATGGATGCGTCGCAGCCCTGTAAGTGACATGAAATAACATACAGTGAGCAATGTCATTTGCCCGTAATATTCATGAAGTACACGTGAAAAGCATTTGCGTAAAAGTGTGCGTTATGCACTGTCTAATTCATTTTGCCAAATTTTTTAGAACATAGATTTCTTACTCGAACGAAGCAATCGTGATAGTGGAGCCGTAGCAAGGCAGCAGCAAGCGCAGGGTTGGCAGCAGTGCGGTTCCACGTTATCTCCTCCACGATCTTCTCCGCTTTTGGGCAGCTTTTCCTGTAGAAGTTCATTGTAAGGGGTGCGAACCGATTTGTTGCTGTGGAAAACCCAAACAGTTCCCCAAACACTGCTAACGCGAACAACAGATTCAGACTGCACATTCTAGCCCTCATCTTGCTTTTGATGTTTGACAAAGCGGAACAAACGCAAATAAGGACGAGTTGGGAGAAATAAAAAGATACAATAAGATCTTATGAGCCCAAGTATCAACTCTAGCTCATGTGATGCGGCGGTTGTCGATCGATAGGTGAGATGACAGAAAGAAGATGCTTCTCTACTTATAAGCCAATCTCGGACGTCGACCGAAAGATATGTCAATTATTATAAACCTGCAAATACTGGCATATTATGGACAACTTGCGTGATTTTGGATCATGATTTGAAATTGAACGAAGTCAAATTTCAGAATAGTTTATCTTCCCAAGGCTTCTCAACTCGTATATATTATATATTTAATATAATTGAGCTGCAAATTGGCTCTTTACATGCGAAGGTCTTCCATGTTATATGTAGTTAGGAAGTTTTCAGGAAACAACTAACCTTAATGAAAGAGGGCTAAATCAAATAATTAGTTCAGACGCCAGTGGCTAATGGAAAACACAAACAGCAGTATTAAAATGATCAAACCTATTACTTAACTCGCAAAAACGAGAGAGATATCAGCGTGTGGACTTTTTCGCGTCTCTTGGTTGATCGTCCATCTCTATCCTCATTGCATGCATTATACAACAGAAAACTTATGCTTGAGCTCGTATATTAAAATCTTGACGTTGAAGCAAGAAACCCTGAAACCGAGGATTCAAAGCTGACTTCACGAGCTCTTACAATTTTAGGTGAGCTCTAACAATTAGGTGAGGCTAGGCATGCTGTTCATGAACGCCCCCTCTCAAGTGTCTCTATAGGCCATGATAATTAAGTGTCGTATCTAATGTTTATTGTGCTAGTTTCCCATTGATAGAAGTCGATAATTAGTATATAGGTTAATTCATTTTTTAGAGACTAATAATGATATTAGAGCCTGATTAGCGATGATATTTATCTATGCCGATATATAATTGGTAATATATTATTGAATCAAAATTACACGTTGTCTACAGCTAGCTCTCTAGTTCTCGGTCACGTCGTGCGTGTAGATTAATGTAGAAGGAAATCGGTGGGCGTGTAGATTGAGTGGCGGAGAGCATTATCGACTATCGACTCTTCTAATATTTAAGTGTACTGCAAAAATATCAATGACCACAAGCAAAGCAGCAAAAGCGGAGATCAAATGCGTGCAAGCGAGTTGCCGCTCCACCATTTAGGCTGCCTTAGTATTCATAAAACGAGGGACGCACTGACTATTAATAAAAGCTGGCCTATGAACAGTATCGTAGTATGAAAATTTAGCAGGCCATGCATGAAAAATCTAACGTAATTATCATTTATCATTTGATAACATATAAGAAAGAAGCTTACAGCTATATGTACAATAGTCGTTTAACATTAACTTTCATCCATTACATTTAAGGCTAATTTGATGTATAATCTGATTAGAGTTAGCTTGGAGTGGGCTTTGACTCTAGAGGAGTTGAATGCGTTAATTTGGAGATTTCAAGTTCGTTGGCACAATACCAGTAAGAAACTTTGTAATGCAGGGGATCTGTTAAATTTATTAGTTATTATTTTTCATATATTAGCTTGTTATTTTGTTTAGAATATATTTGTAATTTTTTAAATTAAGAATATAGGCAATAATTAAATTATGTCTTTTTATCTTTATCTTATAAATAAGGTATAGCCACCTATTGTACCAGGATAGCTTGTGATAGAATATTAAAATTCGTTATATGCCTCTTTCTCTAGGTTTTCTTTTTTATTTTCTTCGTCTGATTTGTTTGCTCATTTCGACTTTATTTTCTTTCTCTTCAAAATTCCTTCTCTTTGACATTTTGAGAGTTCATTTGTTTTCTAAATTGCTAGTTATCCACGATTGTATGTTGCATACTACATTACTTTCTAACTAAACTTAATCATAATGATAACAACTTAAGATGAAAATGTTCCAGGAAAGTGATTGTAACTACTTATTTACCATAATGGTCTACATAGTGCTCTTACTAAAATACAAAATTTATTAGGTACCCTTGGGCTCTAATACCACTTTTGGACCGTTTTAGCCCTAAACCAAATTTTTGGCCCCCAAAAGAAAACTTACAATAGATATCACGGATATTTTTTAATCTAAAAGTTAACTTAAGGAATAAGACTTTATCATTATCTTATATACAAGTTACTAACGCTTCTACGACTGATATGGGATACACCCAATAACTTCCCTTCATATAACGAGCGTCTCTGAAACAATCATCGTTTAACAATTTTACTTTTTATAAGACGGCACTCACAACTCCGACGACCCCGAAACAATTATCGCTCACTTAACAAACTTCCCTTAAATTATTAAGTGGAACATATGAAGGAAACAACCACAATCGGTGCAGGCAAACACATTTCCCAAGATCACAACTTTAGACTCTGATACCACTTGTTGGGATTTTAACATACAAAATCCTCAAACACCTTGACATGCTTTAACAAATAATAATTAAAAGTCAATAAAATACAATAATTTAATGTGAAGCCTCAAAATATAAGAAAACAACAAACCATTCACTATTATCAATAATAAGTACACAAATTACTCTAATTGGAAAATCCTCACACAAACTCTCTAATTTGAAATAACTTACAAAACTCTAACTGGAACACACTCCAATTAGGAAAGAACATATTAATTAGAATATACATTCAATTGAGAAGCTCACAATTCACAACTAAAATAACAGCCTCAACTGTGTACTCTTTTCAATTCAGTTATGTATATATTTTACTTCACAATACAACTATATATATA